>QXEO01000327.1:1147653-1310654 GCA_007115705.1 Dactylis glomerata | reverse complement strand
TGGGCGCCGCAACAAAGCTACTTGACAACATGATGGTAAATTACTCCGAATGGCACACCGAGAGAGCTCCATAAGGTAAGAAGGTAAATTCTGTTGAGGAAACCTCTTCCTTGAGTGATAAGATTGATACCATTATGGATATGCTTGCCAATGATAGAACTCATATTGATCCTAATAATGTTCCTTTAGCCTCTTTGGTTGCTCAAGAAGAGCATGTTGATGTGAACTTTATTAGAAACAATAATTTTAACAACAATGCTTATAGGAACAATTTTGCTAGTAACAATTATAGGCCGTATCCTTCTGCTAATGGTTATGGTAATTCTTATGGTAATTCCTCCAACAACACTAGGGCCGCGTCCTCTGAACTTGAAGTCATGCTCAAAGACTTCATTGTAAAACAAACTGCTTTTAACAAGTCTGTTGAGGAAAAGTTAGGCAAAATTGATATCCTTGCTTCTAAAGTTGATAGCCTTGCTCATGATGTTGAACTTCTGAAATTAAAAGTGTTGCCTAATGATGTGAAAGAGAACAATGTTTTTGCTACTGCTAATGCTATCCAAGTTGGAATTGATGAAAATATTAGATTATTAGCAGAATTGCATGCTAGATGGGAAAGAGGGGATGAGATTGCTAGGAATATGAAAGTTTATACTATTACTACCTCTAATGATGTTGTTCCTAAAGCTAGCAATCCTCTTACTTTGATTGGTGATGTCTACGCACTTCTATTCTTGTAGACACTTGTTGGGCCTCCAAGTGCAGAGGTTTGTAGAACAGCAGCAAGTTTCCCTTAAGTGGATCACCCAAGGTTTATCGAACTCAGGGAGGTTAGAGGTCAAAGCTATCCCTCTCAAGCAACCCTGCAATTACGATACAGAAAGTCTCTTGTGTCCCCAACACACCCAATACACTTGTCAGATGTATAGGTGCACTAGTTCGGCGAAGAGATAGTGAAATACAAGTAGTAGTGATGATTATGAGTAGCAAACGTGATGTGAAATAAATATCGCTGCGAGCAAACAAGTAACAAAACAGGAAGTAAATGGTGTGCAAGGCTTGGAAACAAGGCCTAAGGATCATACTTTCACTAGTGGACACACTCCCAACAAATATAACATGATTGAACAAATAAACAACTTCTCTCCACTATGGTACTCTGAATTACTCTCCTATTGAATAACACTAATCATTGTGTAGTGGCTACAGAAGCACCCCTTAAATTTCATCAAGTACTTGACAAACACCACTCATAGAGATATCCAAATCAAAGCACAACTCAAGATAGATATTATTGCAACTTAGACCAAGTACTAACACGGTGCACACACTATTAACATTACACCATGAAAGGAGGAATAGATCACTTCAATACTATCATAGTAATAATTATTCTCATAATCCATAAAAGATCACAATCGTAGCCTAGACCAAGTACCACCACGATGCACGCACTGTCACCGTTACACCGTGGCAGGAGGAATAGATTACTTTAATAACACACTAGAGTACACATAATATCTGAATAATAACATCTACTTGTTCAACATGATACAAAGCTCACGATCACATAAAGATCACATCATGGGAGAGAGAGGTGAACCACATAGCTACCGGTAGAGCCCTCAGCCCCGGGGATGAACTACTCCCTCCTCATCATAGGAGACAGCAAGGTTGATGGAGATGGCGGTGAGGTCGATGGAGACGGCGGAGACGGCGATGGAGACCGATGGAGATGGCTCCGGGGGCACTTCCCCGTCCCGGCAGCGTGCCGAAACAGAGACTTCTGTCCCCCGAAATTCGTCGGTGGCGGCGGTGGAACTGCGGAACTCTTTCTGGAAAATTGCCGAATCCTTTAGGGTTTTCCGTCCCGAGGCTTTTTATAGGCGAAGGGGCATCGTCAGAGGGGGAGCCAGGCACCCTCACACGGGGCTTGCGCAGCCAGGGGCCTGGCCGCGCCACCCCTATGTGTGGGGCCCTAGTGGCCCCACTCCTTCTCTCCTTCCGATCTCTGGAAGCTTCCGGGTAAAATAAGACTCCAGGAACTTGTTTCGTCCAATTCCGAGAATATTTCCTGTGTATCACTTCTGAAACACAAAAACAGCAGAAAACAGGGAACTGGCACTGTGGCAACTTGTTAATAGCTTAGTTCCGAAAAATGCATAAAAGTGCCACGAAGTGTAACGAAACAATAGGCAAATGGTGTAAAAACAAGCATGGAGCATCAAAAATTATAGATACGTTGGAGACGTATCAGCATCTCCAAGCTTAACTCCTGCTCGTCCTCGAGTAGGTAAGTGATAACAAAAGAATAATTTTTGAGGTGACATGCACCTACACAATCTTGATCAAATATGTAAGCATTGTGAGCTGGGATCATAAGAACTTAAAACATGGGCATGAAAGATATAATCTTGACAATATAAACTTAGCAACCATGTTATAGCATGCAAATGAACACAAACAAAAGATCATGAAAATAAAACAATGAAAGTCAAACGTGTGTTCAAATCATAAGGAAAAACATAACAAATGGTTTCCAGCTTGTCCTTCATGGAGAGCAAAACATAAATGCATAGGACACCTTCAAGTTTAAGAGGGCGACTAGATACAAATAATTTAAGAATAAGTGAAACCATAGTTATGAATCAATCAATGAAAACTTTGGAACAATGCACATTATACTAAGAATGACAACTATGCTCTCTTAATGGTGCATAAAGAAAGAAGGTGGTGACTCAACATAAAAGTAAAAGAAAGGCCCTTCGCAGAGGGAAGCAGTGATTAAACATGTGCTAGAGCTTTTCATTTGTAAAACGGAGAGATAAAAATTGGTTTTGAGAGGTGGTTGTCTTTGTCAACGACTGGCAATGGGGTTCTTACTATCTTCCATACAAAAATGAAGCAAGTTTTTGCGAGAGAGATTGGCACTTTTGTGCTCTTTTATAAAGCTTGGCACTCCTCCCCACCTTTTTTTCTTTCTCAAACCATGGCTAACCGATTCCATCCGGTGCCCACCAACATTCACATTCCATGGAGGAGTGGCTTTTTTCTTTTCTTTTTTTCTTTTTTTCTTTTTTGGAATAAGCAATATGGAAGATAGCAAATCCGACCACTACGTCCCCATGAGCTGAAAACAGTGTCACAAAACGAGAAGTGTTTTGAAGGTTTTTGAAAGGTAGCACATGAAAATTTACTTGGAATGGCTTACAAATACCATGCATAGGAATTTATAGTGGACACAACGGCAAACTTGGTTTTTAGGAGTTGGATGCACGAGTAGAGCTCATACTCAGTACAAGGCGAGGGCTAGCAAAAGACTGGGAGCGACCAACTAAGAGAGCAATAATGGCCATAATCATGCAAAGCGACAAAGCGACATTAAAAGAAGCATAAGATGGCATCAAAAGTCAAAAACTAAATGATCATGAAGGCTATAGGCACTTATTTTATAGTCAACATGGTGTAAGCATGTGCCAAGTCAACCCAAATAAAGCATCAAGGAGAAAACCAAAATAATGCTTCCAAATAATTAAAACAACGCATGATTTTTTCAAAGGCTCATTAAGCAATCTCAGTTATTTGAGACAAGTCATGCTACAGCAAAACCACTAAGCATACTATCAAAAAGACATCAAGCATGACATGAAAAAGCCTAAGCCGTAGTCTACACAAGCTCCTTCTTGTACCACTATTTTGCACAAAGCTTTTTCTCTTTTCCAACACCATTCGAACTTTTTTGAGGAAACTCTTTTGAGGAAAACAAACATCGACCAGAGGTCAAAATACACCTTGATGAAAAGATATGACAAGGTCTGAACACAAATCAAGGCGAAAACGAAAACCAAAAGCAGTAGCGGAAAAAGAAGAACACTCGGTGAAACGATAAGAGTGAAAAACTAGAGTGTTCTTGGCAAATGAAAAGCGAGTTCATCTCCTCCAAAAGAAACATGATGTGATCTAACCATTTATTGCAGCAAACAAAACAAAACTAATAATGAAAACTAAAACAACTGACGCTCCAAGAAAAACACATAGTGCATGAAGCAATAAAAATATAGTGTCTTGAAAGGTGACCTGGTTTTTGCCGATGAAGAAGGGGTGCCTCGGGGGAATCCCCAAGCTTTGACGCTTGTACTTCTTGGATATTTCTTGGGGTGATGCGTGGGCATCCCCAAGTTTGAGCTTTTGTCCATTCTTCATCTCATCTCATCATTCTGCAATCCCTACACTTGAAAACTTCCTTCATACAAAACTAAACACAATTCTATTAGCAACATTAGTGTAAGCATAACATATAATCAATCCTCTATTTGCTTCAGGTTTCAACTCAAAACCACCACATATATAGTAGATACTACTGTAGCAACCTCCCCAAAAGTTCCGTGATCAAAATAACTCAAAAGAAAGCGATAAAGTGGCAAACACAAATATTGGCAGAAATCTGTCAAAACTGAACAGCTGACAAAGGTCGAATTTTTGAGGGATTTTCTGTTGCTCAAATCAAAAAGTGTTCAACCAACAAAAGTTTGGATATAACCTGGGGCATATGCACAAGAAATTTGAGGTCCAAAAGATATACAGAGAATTTTCACGATTTTTTACGGTGCAGCACCGAAAACAGTTTCAGGACAACAACATCCCCAAATCTTTACCTCACTCAAATTAGAGGCTTCTCTTGGCACAAAAACGAAATAAAAAGGATAAGGAGCGGTTATTACAGTAGTAATAACTTCCAAGACTCAAATAAAAGAAAAAGTACTGAAAATAAAATATTGGGTTATCTCCCAATAGTGCTTTTCTTTAACGCCTTTGAGCTAGGCGCAGTAATTTGCAAAGATGCTCATGTGGGCGCCATATATGAGCTTGAGGCAAAGGCGCCATATAGGAACTTAAAGCAATAGAGAGCATCAAAAAGAAAATGTGAAAGACATTTATATCTGAACCACTTCCTATGCATAGGAATCTTGTAAGAAAATAAATCAACGAGGCACATAGTAGCAAGCATGGATAGATAAAACAAGTGCCACTTCAAGATTTGCAACATAAAGAGGGAAAACTTAATATTGTTGAGATCCATCAAACCATGTTTCCCTCTCTCATAATAACTTTCAGTAGCATCATGAATAGAACTAACAATATAACTATCACATAAAACATCCCTACCATGAGCCACATGCATAAAAGAATTAATACTCACCACAGGAACAATAGTAGTAGGAGCAGATTCAACAGAATAATTATTCTCATCACCATAATCATCATAAATAGGAGGCATATTGTAATCATAACTAATTTTCTCCTCAAAAGTAGGTGAACTGAAAATATTATACCCATCATCACAAGCTAGAGAACTACTATGTCGCAAAGCATACTCATCAAACATATCATCATAGCAACCTTTCTCCACTAAAGCTGGGGAACTAAAAATATCATGCTTAACAAAACCAGCTTCCCCAAGCTTAGACTTTTCTATAGCATTAGCAATAACGGTGTTCAAAGCATTCATACTAACAACACTATTAGCATGCAAATTAAGCTCCAAAGGTTTTTCAATTTTCTCTTCAAACACTTCATATCTAAACTCAGGAAAAAGACTACAGAACTCATTATTTTCCATTAAGCCTAACTAGTGAAAATAAAAACAAGAAACAAAAAGATGTAATTGCAGAATCTAAAGGAAATAACTCCGAGCACTCACACAGGAGGATGCGAGTACCTTTTACCTTACCTCCCCGGCAATGGCGCCAGAAAAGAGCTTGATGTCTACGCACTTCTATTCTTGTAGACACTTGTTGGGCCTCCAAGTGCAGAGGTTTGTAGAACAGCAGCAAGTTTTCCTTAAGTGGATCACCCAAGGTTTATCGAACTCAGGGAGGTTAGAGGTCAAAGCTATCCCTCTCAAGCAACCCTGCAATTACGATACAGAAAGTCTCTTGTGTCCCCAACACACCCAATACACTTGTCAGATGTATAGGTGCACTAGTTCGGCGAAGAGATAGTGAAATACAAGTAGTAGTGATGATTATGAGTAGCAAACGTGATGTGAAATAAATATCGCTGCGAGCAAACAAGTAACAAAACAGGAAGTAAACGGTGTGCAAGGCTTGGAAACAAGGCCTAGGGATCATACTTTCACTAGTGGACACACTCCCAACAAATATAACATGATTGAACAAATAAACAACTTCTCTCCACTATGGTACTCTGAATTACTCTCCTATTGAATAACACTAATCATTGTGTAGTGGCTACAGAAGCACCCCTTAAAGTTTATCAAGTACTTGACAAACACCACTCATAGAGATATCCAAATCAAAGCACAACTCAAGATAGATATTAATGCAACTTAGACCAAGTACTAACACGGTGCACACACTGTTAACATTACACCATGAAAGGAGGAATAGATCACTTCAATACTATCATAGTAATAATTATTCTCATAATCCATAAAAGATCACAATCGTAGCCTAGACCGTGGCAGGAGGAATAGATTACTTTAATAACACACTAGAGTACACATAATATCTGAATAATAACATCTACTTGTTCAACATGATACAAAGCTCACGATCACATAAAGATCACATCATGGGAGAGAGAGGTGAACCACATAGCTACCGGTAGAGCCCTCAGCCCCGGGGATGAACTACTCCCTCCTCATCATAGGAGACAACAAGGTTGATGGAGATGGCGGTGAGGTCGATGGAGACGGCAGGAGACGGCGATGGAGACCGATGGAGATGGCTCCGGGGGGCACTTCCCCGTCCCGGCAGGATGCTGGAACAGAGACTTCTGTCCCCCAAAATTCGTCGGTGGCGGTGGCGGAACTGCGGAACTCTTTCTGGAAAATTGCCGAATCCTTTAGGGTTTTCCGTCCCGAGGCTTTTTATAGGCGAAGGGGCATCGTCAGAGGGGGAGCCAGGCGCCCTCACACGGGGCTCGCGCGGCCAGGGGCCTGGCCGCGCCACCCCTGTGTGTGGGGCCCTGGTGGCCCCACTCCTTCTCTCCTTCCGATCTCTGGAAGCTTCCGGGTAAAATAAGACTTCAGGAACTTGTTTCGTCCAATTCCCAGAATATTTCCTGTGTATCACTTCTGAAACACAAAAACAGCAGAACACAGGGAACTGGCACTGTGGCAACTTGTTAATAGGTTAGTTCCGAAAAATGCGTAAAAGTGCCACGAAGTGTAACGAAACAATAGGCAAATGGTGTAAAAACAAGCATGGAGCATCAAAAATTATAGATACGTTGGATACGTATCAATTGGTATAGAGAAAACTCCCACTCCTTATGTTAAAAAGCCTAAAACTGCCAAAACTTTTTCTCAAAAGAGTGCTGAAATTTTTCGGAGTGTAGGAGATGATAACTCTATTTCCTTTAATGATTTTGATGTTGATGGCTGCAATATATCTGGAGTAATTTTGTTCTTGCAAAAGCTTGCTTTGACTCCCAATGCTAGTTCTTTAAATATTGCTTTTACTAAGCATATTGCCAATGCTCTCATGAAAATTAGGGATGAAAAATTACAACAGAAAGCTTATATTCCCAAGAAGTTAGAAGATGGTTGGGAACCCATCATTGATATGCATGTTAATGGTTTTGATTGCCATGCTTTATGTGATCTAGGTGCTAGTATTTCTATTATGCCTAGAAAAATTTATAACATGCTTGATTTACCACCGCTTGAAAAATGTTATTATGATGTTCCTATTGCTGATGTTGCTAAGAAGAAACCTTTGGGAAGAATTAATGATGTTCTTATTATGGTTAACAATAACCTTGTTCCCGTTGATTTTCTCGTTATGGACGTGGAATGCCATGCTTCATGTCCTATTATTTTGGGAAGACCCTTTCTTCGAACTGTAGGTGCCATCATTGATATGAGAGAAGGCACTATTAAATATCAATTCCCACTAAATAAAGTGAAAGGACATTTGTTCCTTTCTACTTTTTTGATTTACAATGACATGACTATGTTTTGTGTGAACTAATATTTGAATTATATGCATACAGGTTTAAGTTCACAGGTGAAGGGGTTCTAATGCATAAAATGAAAGATGGTGGAATCGCCTGCCAAAAGTGGCCTAAGTTGGTCTGGCCGGCCCCCAGACTGGACCAGCCCGGCGGGGCCGCCGGATTGCTGTTCTAATTGAGTTTTCGGCGGGGCGCCGGATTCTCCCGGCGGGCCGCCAGACACCCGGCGAGAAATCCGGTCCCACCGGACTTACTGCCGGGGCGTCCGGCCCAGAGGCCGGTGCCGCCGGACTTATCGCCGGGTTGCTGCTGTGTGCTCCCTCCAACGGCCTGATTCCCACCCACCTATAAATACCCCTTCTCCCAGCTGGGGTAGGGTTAGAACTTCACCAACCATTGTTCATCTTTGAAGCTCTCACCTACCCCCATTGGAAAAACACCAAATTCCATAGATCTCCCCTTCTAGCCAACCAAAGCTCTTGATCTTTGGAGGATTGAAGGAGGAGGCACCGATCTACATCTTCACCGAAGGAATTTCATTTCCACCTCCATTTGCTTGGAGGATTTGCACCTTGGGGATCTTGTGACCCTAGGTGTTGTAATTGCTTGATTGACTTGTCTTTGTGGTGATTCTTGCCTCTGTGGCTTTCTTGGGAGCCTCCAATTGAGTTGTGGAGTTGTGCCCCAAGCTCCGTGTAAGGGATTCGTGGTTCCCCCAATACCACCGCTTAGTGGAAATGAGCTAGCCTCCGTGGCTTGCTCACCGGAGAACAAGGTGAGCCTTTGTGGCGTTGGTCGACTCCGTGTCACCACACCTCTCCAACGTAGACGTACTTCCCCTCAAAAGGAAGGAACTACGGGAATACATCCTTGTGTCTCCGGTCTCCACTCTTCGGTTATTTCTTTCCCTTACTTGTATCTTGCTATTTACTTGTTTACTTGTATGCTTGCCACTCATAGGAAATTCACCTAGTTGCACATCTAGTGAATTTACTTTGTGTCAAGCCTTAAATTTGAAAAAGATTAAAAATTGACTTAGCGCCTATTCACCCCCCCTCTAGTAGCCCGTACCGATCCTTTCAATTGGTATCAGAGCCTAGTGCTCTTTGATTGGGCTTAACCGCCTAAGAGGTTATGGGCGAAGAGGAACCCGCCACTAAGGGGGATCTTAATAATATAATGGCACGTATGGATGCCATGATGGCAGCCATGGAAAGCCAAAAATCTCAACTTGATGCCCTCGTTAGTGGAACGTCTAGTACCACTCCACCGTCCCCGGTTGAGTCCTCGGGTAAGCCCATCTTAGACGAGGATAATCCGGATGAGGATGGGGATGAGGGCGGAGAGGAACCCCCCAAGGTAGATGACACCCCCAAGAAGGATGACACCTCTCGGGGACATAGCACGGAAATTCCACATCCTATGAGCTATGTCTCCGGAAGACACCTTCAAATACCACACCTTGCTTCTTGCGGCCCACCGCCACCACTTGATGCTTCTAGCTTTGCCAATTGGCAAGATAACATGCGCTCTCACATAAACTTTGTGTCTATTGAGCTCTGGAGGATCATTGAGCAGGGTTTCCATCCAACTTCCAAGGATTTGAACAACTTGCTACCTTGGGAGCAAATCGACAAGCAACTCAATGCCTCCGCCTTGCATCTCATTCACATGTCTCTTACCGAGAAGGACAAGGCGTTCATCCGCAACATCACCTCCGCCAAAGAAGCTTGGGATGTGCTCACCAACCTCTTCATTGGGAATGAGAGCATTCAAGAATCCAAGTTTGATGAAGCCTCCAATGAAGCGGACAACTTTGCCATGCTTGATGGTGAAACTCCCGAAGAACTCCATAGGCGTCTCTTGTCACTCCAAGTGAAGCTAATGGATCTTGGCTCCACCCAATGTGATTGGAGATGGATGAAGAGTAGTTCATTCAAGCTCTCTTGCCCTTTCATAGGGAAACCGTGAACTCCATCAAGGGAAATGCAAATTTCCGAACGATGTCCGCTCATGACATTTTGCAAGAGATGATGGCAAGGAAGATCTCCGAGAAGAATGCGGATGATGCTCTTGCTCATGCACGTGGTGTGCGTGCTCCCAACCTTGCTTTGAAGGCTAAAGTCACCTATCATGAAGAAGAAAGCTTGTTGGAAGAGGAAGAAGAATTGGGTGGAAGCCCCGAGGACATGAAGTATGCTCATGCCGAGCACATGGCTCTTGCTCAAAGGGCATTCATGAAGAAGTGAAAATCATCTAGCCCCTCCAAGCCCAAGGCTACAAGTAGAGTGAGGACTTGCTACAATTGTGGTAACACTAACCACTTTATTGCGGAGTGTCCTTATGAAAGAGTTGAAGATCACAATGGAAGGCTTGTCTGCAAGGAAATGAAGTCCAAGTCTTACCCTAGAAACTCCGACAAGAAGAGAGTCCTCCCAACTCACGCTTTGATAACTCAAGAAGAGTACCTCTCCGAGGATGATGCAAGTGATAAGGAGGAAATAGGAAGGGCCGCCATCGCCATTGCCCATCCTACCCCCTCATCATCCCTATTCGCTTCCGCAAATGAATCAAAGCGCTCCAACCACAATGCGACTTGTCTCATGGCTCACGCTACAAAGGTATCACCGCCTCTCACACCCATCATACCTAAAAGCTTATCTTTGATGGATTGTGTTGAACGAGTTGGTGAAAATGGTGATCTAAATGAAATGGACATGTTCATGTCAACCTTGCATGGGGAGACCAAAGCTCGCTTTGAGATTCTCCTAGATCAACTTAATGAAGCCATCCAAGTGAATGATAAAAATGATGAACGCATTTTTGAACTTGAGGGGCATGCTCGTGACTATGCCGATGAAATTGCTTCTCTTACTCAATCTCTTGAGGAAGAGCAAGACCTAAGGGTGTCACTTGAGACATCCATGTTGGGTCTTGAAGAATCTCACAATTTGGATATTTCCAAACTTAAAAGTGATCGTGATATTGCTCAATCCGTTGCTAATGAACTTAGGTTGCAAAATGAGAAACTAAATCTTATAATTGCTAATGAAGCAACCAAGTCTCTTTCTAGCACATTTGTTGCAAGTTCATGCTCAACTAACCCCCCTTGTGAGAAAGCCCCCCTAAAGGGGAATGAGATGCTTGATGAGCTTTTGAATGCTCAAAAGCAACATGGTGACAAGACGGGACTTGGATTTACATCCAAGTCCAAGAAGAACAAGAAGAAGAAGAACAACAAGAAGAAGAAGAGTGTCCCCGCGCCTCCTCCCTCATTAAAGAAGCATGTTCCTAGTGAAATATGCTATGATGAGAATGGTAATGTATTTGAGGAGGAGGTGAGGGAAGTTATTGGGAATGGCAAAAAGGCCATGCCCAACCATAATAACTTTGCGGGAAAATATAATCCTTCCTATGTTCTTTGCCGTGCACAAGATGGACATGTTTATGCTAAATTTGTTGGTTTATCAAATGAATATGTTGCATGGTCTATTTGGGTTCCAAAGACCCTTGTCACTAACAAGAAAGGACCCATTGAGAAATGGGGACCTAAAGTCAAGACTTGATCTCTTGTAGGGCTTTGCTTCCGGTGGTGGTCAATGGATAATTGATAGTGGTGCTACCAATCATATGACCGGGAGCAAAGAAATGGTGAAGGAGCTTCGCACCGGTTCATCCCATGCGGGCTACGTCACCTATGGGGATTCTTCTAGATCAAAGGTATTGGGTCTCGGCAAGGTTGTTGTCTCTCACAATGTTACCGTGGAAGATGTCATGCTTGTTGAGTCCCTTTCATATAATCTTCTTTTCGTTGCTCAACTTGCTAATATGGGCTTTGCAACTTTCTTTAATGTTGGGATTGTAGTTATTTTGTGGAGCAAGTCTCTTAATGTAGCTCATGTAGGGCATGTCGAAAATGGCTTATATGTGATCGACTTCTCGAAGGAGGTCACTAAAGCCGCGACATGCCTCATGGCTAAAGTTGATGTGGGATGGCTTTGGCATCGCCGGCTAGGCCACGTCAATATGAGAACTTTGCAAAGTCTCCACAAAGGCAACCACATCCTAGGACTAACCGATCTAACCTTTTCAAAAGATCGTGTGTGTAGAGCTTGCATTGAAGGAAAGATGCATGAACTTCCTCATCCTAGCAAGACCATCATTTCATCTAAGAGGGTCTTAGAGCTCCTTCACATGGATCTCTTCGGCCCTCCCTCTTATGAAAGTCTTGGAGAAAAGAAGTATTGCTTGGTGATTGTCGATGACTATTCAAGATACACTTGGGTCTTTTTCTTGTCACACAAGAGCGAGACTCAACAAACCGTCAAAGACTTCACCAATGAAGTGCAACGCCAATATGGTCAAGACATATTGATGATCCGAAGTGACAATGGCACCGAGTTCAAGAACTACACCTTGAATGATTTTCTCAGTGATGAGGGGATTCGCCATCAATACTCATCTCCCTACACTCCCCAACAAAATGGTGTAGCCGAGCGGAATAACCGGACTCTCATTGATATGGCTAGGACCATGTTAGCGGAATTCAAGTCTCCGTATAACTTTTGGGCCGAAGCCATTAATACCGCATGTCATGCGTTGAACCGGTTATATCTCCGCAAGGGCTTGAACAAGACTCCTTATGAGATCCTCATTGGAAAGAAGCCTAACATCAAGTACTTTCGGGTATTCGATTGTAAGTGCTATTATCTTAAGAAAGGTGTCCATTTGTCCAAATTTGATTCAAAAGCTCTTGAGGGTACCTTTGTTGGCTATGCCACCGAATCTCACGCTTTTAGAATCTTTGACAAACTCTCCGTTCGAGTTGTTGAAGTTTCTAACGTGAGATTCGACGAGAATGACGGCTCCCGTGCGGAGCAATGTGGTGTTTTTGATGTAGGTGACGAAATACCTCCTCTTGCCATAAGAAGAATGGGTGTGGGACATCTCATACCCGTTGAGGGACACCTTTTGGTGGAAGGAGAAGGACTATGCTCTACTCAAGTGGAGCCTTCACCCTCTCAAACACAACAAGCTCCTCAAGGTCCCTTTGATGCTAGCCAAAGACAAGCTCAAGCCCCTCAACCATGTGAGCATGATCAAGATCAAGACCATGAGCATGATGGTGATTATTCACCAAGTGGTGATCAAGTTCAAGTTCAAGACATTGAGCAAGCTCAAGATGATGAGCATGCTCAGTTTGAAGGTCAAGGCGAGGACCAAAACCGTGGTGATGACCAAGTGGCCTCTCAAGAATCTCTTGAAGAAGCTCAAGCTCGCCGTGCCATGAAGATTGCAACAACTCTCCAAAGAGGTAGCCACACCTTGGAGAATGTGATTGGAAGTGTAAGGAAAGGAGTGTCCACGAGGAGGCAATTAGCAAACTTTAGTAACCACCATGCTTATATCTCTTGTGTGGAACCTCAAAAAGTATTTGAAGCGCTTGAAGACCCGGATTGGGTAGAAGCCATGCATGAAGAACTCAATAACTTCGAGCGCAACAAAGTTTGGTCATTAGTAGAGAAGCCCAAGGATTGCCGCAATGTCATTGGAACCAAGTGGATCTTCAAGAACAAGCAAGATGCAAATGGAATTGTTGTGAGGAACAAGGCTCGTTTGGTTGCTCAAGGATACTCTCAAATTGAAGGCATCGACTATGGAGAGACTTTTGCACCCGTGGCTCGCCTTGAGTCCATCCGTATCCTTCTTGCTTATGCATCACATCATAATTTTAAGTTGCAACAAATGGATGTGAAGAGTGCTTTCTTAAATGGTCCTTTGCATGAGTTAGTGTTTGTAAAGCAACCCCCGGGTTTTGAGGATCCTAACTTTCCAAACCATGTCTACAAGCTCGATAAGGCACTCTATGGCCTTAAACAAGCCCCACGTGCGTGGTACGAGCATCTTAGACAGCTTCTTGTAGACCGTGGGTTTGAGATAGGCCTCATTGATCCCACTCTTTTTACTAAGAAAGTTAACGAGGAGCTTTTCATATGCCAACTTTATGTAGATGATATCATTTTTGGTTCTTCTAACAAATCTTTCAATGATGAATTTGCAAGACTAATGACAGATAAATTTGAGATGTCTATGATGGGGGAGTTGAAATTCTTTCTTGGCTTTGAGATAAAGCAATTGAAGGGTGGCACCTTCATCAATCAAGCCAAGTACACCCAAGACATGCTCAAGAAGTTCAAGATGGACACCGGAGTGAAGGGAGCCAAGACTCCCATGCCTACAAAGGTTACTCTTGATCTCGATCCTAATGGTAAAGAAGTGGATCAAAAACTTTATCGCTCTATGATTGGGTCTTTGCTCTATCTGTGTGCATCTAGACCGGATATCATGCTTAGTGTGGGAATGTGTGCACGATATCAAGCCACCCCTAAGGAAAGCCATCTAATGGCGGTCAAAAGAGTCTTCTGATATTTGATTGATACCCCAACTTTTGGCATTTGGTACCCGAAGGGAGCAAGCCTTAAGCTTGTAGGGTACTCGGACTCGGATTGGGCGGGAGACAAAGTGGATAGGAAGTCAACTTCCGGGGCTTGCCAATTTCTTGGTAGGTCTTTGGTTAGTTGGTCTTCCAAGAAGCAAAATTATGTGTCTCTCTCCACCGCCGAAGCCGAGTATGTGGCAGCCGCGAGTTGTTGTGCTCAACTTCTTTGGATGAGGCAAACCATGGAGGATTATGGTATTCACTTCGACAAGGTGCCACTCTTATGTGACAATGAGAGTGTGATGTCTACGCACTTCTATTCTTGTAGACACTTGTTGGGCCTCCAAGTGCAGAGGTTTGTAGAACAGCAGCAAGTTTCCCTTAAGTGGATCACCCAAGGTTTATTGAACTCAGGGAGGTTAGAGGTCAAAGCTATCCCTCTCAAGCAACCCTGCAATTACGATACAGAAAGTCTCTTGTGTCCCCAACACACCCAATACACTTGTCAGATGTATAGGTGCACTAGTTCGGCGAAGAGATAGTGAAATACAAGTAGTAGTGATGATTATAAGTAGCAAATGTGACTTGAAGTAAATATCGCTGCGAGAAAACAAGTAACAAAATAGCAAGTAAACGGTGTGCAAAGCTTGGAAACAAGGCCTAGGGATCATACTTTCACTAGTGGACACACTCCCAACAATATAACATGACTGAACAAGTAACTTCTCTTTGCTAAGGCACTCTGAATTACTCTCCTATTGAATAACACTAATCATTGTGTAGTGGCTACAGAAGCACCCCTTAAAGTTCATCAAGTACTTGACAAACACCACTCATAGAGATATCCAAATCAGATCACAATTCAAGATAGAAATCATTGCAACTTAAACCAAGTACTAACACGGTGCACACACTGTCAACATTACACCATGAAAGGAGGAATAGATCACTCAAACTATCATAGCAATAATTATTCTCATAATCCACAAGAGATCACAATCATAGCCTAAACCAAGTACCACCATGATGCACGCACTGTCACCGTTACACCATAGCAGGAGGAATAGATTACTTTAATAATATCACTAGAGTACACAAAATATCTGAATAATAACATGTACTTGTTCAACATGATACAAACCTCACGATCACATAAAGATCACATCATGGGAGAGAGAGGTGAACCACATAGCTACCGGTAGAGCCCTTAGCCCCGGGGATGAACTACTCCCTCCTCATCATAGGAGACAGCAAGGTTGATGGAGATGGCGGTGAGGTCGATGGAGATGGCGGAGACGGCGATGGAGATCGATGGAGATCGATGGAGATGGCTCCGGGGGCACTTCCCCGTCCCGGCAGGGTGCCGGAACAGAGACTTCTGTCCCCCGAAATTCGTCGGTGATGGCGGCGGAGCTGCGGAACTCTTTCTAGAAAATTGCCGACTCTTTTAGGGTTTTCCGTCCCGAGGCTTTATATAGGCGAATGGGCGATGTCAGAGGCCATCCAGGGGCTCCTCACGCATAGCTTGCGCGGCCAGGGCCTGGGCCGCGCCAGCCCTGCGTGAGGGCGGCCTATCTCGGCCGTCCAGACTCGGAATCAGGTAAATTTTATGTCCAGAACGTTCGCCGTGAAATTCCCTACAACTTTGGATTTGAAGAGTTTTCCGTTTGATACCGTCTTGGACCCGTAACGTGACCATCTTCGAAAAAAGTTCTGGTACAGATTTCTGGAAAGTCCCAATTTGACTCCAACAAGATTTCCACTTGTATTCTTGGTAATTCCTACACATCAAAGTGTAAAACAAGAACATTGTGCACTTTTGCAACTATTAGTAGGTTAGTCCAAATAAATCATAAAAGTGTCACAAAGTGTAGACAAAACATATAGCAATTGGTGTAAAACAAGCATGGAGCATCAAAAATTATAGATACGTTGGAGACGTATCAGCATCCCCAAGCTTAACTCCTGCTCGTCCTCGAGTAGGTAAGTGATAACAAAAGAAATAATTTTTGAGGTGACATACACCTACACAATCTTGATCATATATGTAAGCATTGGTGAGCTGGGATCAATAGAACTTAAAACATGGGCATGCAAACATGGGATCAATATAATCATGACAATAAGAACTTAGCAACCATGTTGTAAACATGCAAATGAACACAAACAAAATATCATGATAATGAAACAATGAAAGTCAAACGTGTGTTCAAATCATAAGGAAAAACATACAAAAGGTTTTCAGCTTGTCCTTCAAAGAGAGCAAAACATAAATGCATAGGACACCTTCAAGTTTAAGAGGGCGACTAGATACAAATAATTTAAGAACAAGTGAAACCAACAATATGAGTCAATCAATGAACTTTGGGACAATGCATATCACACTAAGAATGACAACTATTCTCTCTTAATAGTGCATAAAGATAGAAGGTGGTGACTCAACATAAAAGTAAAAGAAAGGCCCTTCGCAGAGGGAAGCATTGATTGAGCATGTGCTAGAGCTTTTCATTTGTAAAACAGAGAGATAAAAATTGGTTTTGAGAGGTGGTTGTCTTTGTCAACGACTGGCAATGGGGTTCTTACTATCTTCCATACAAAAATGAAGCAAGTTTTTGAGAGAGATTGGCACTTTTGTGCTCTTTTATAAAGCTTGGCACTCCTCCCCACCTTTTTTCCTTTCACAAACCATGGCTAACCGATTCCATCGGGTGCCCACCAACATTCACATTCCATGGAGGAGTGCCTTTTTTTTTCTTTTTTCCTTTTTTTCTTTTTGGAATAAGCAATATGGAAGATAGCAAATCCGACCACTACGTCCCCATGAGCTGAAAACAGTGGCACAAAACGAGAAGTATTTTGAAGGTTTTTGAAAGGTAGCACATGAAAATTTACTTGGAATGGCTTGAAAATACCATGCATAGGAATTTATAGTGGACATAATGGCAAACTTAGTTTTTGGGAGTTGGATGCACGAGTAGAGCTCATACTCAGTACAAGGCGAGGGCTAGCAAAAGACTGGGAGCGACCAACTAAGAGAGCAATAATGGCCATAATCATGCAAAGCGACAAAGCGACATTAAAAGAAGCATAAGATGGCATCAAAAGTCAAAAACTAAATAATCATAGAGGCTATTGGCGACTTTGTAAGAGTCTAACATGTGTGAGCATGCGCCAAGTCAACCCAAATAAAGCATCAAGGAGAAAACCAAAATAATGCTTCCATACAATAAAAACAACGCATGATTTTTTTCAAAGGCTCATTAAGCAATCTCAGTTATTTGAGACAAGTCATGCTACAGCAAAACCACTAAGCATACTATCAAAAAGACATCAAGCATGACATGCAAAAGCCTAAGCCGCAGTCTACACAAGCTCCTTCTTGTACCACTTTTTTGCATAAAGCTTTTTCTCTTTTCCAACACCATTTGAAATTTTTGTAAACACCTCTTTTGATGAAAACTAATAAAGATCAGAGGCAAAATACACCTTGAAGAAAAGATATGAAAATATCTGAACGCAAATCAAGGCGAAAACGAAAACCAAAGCAGTAGCAGAAAAAGAGAACACTCATTGAAACGATAAGAGTGAAAAACAGAGTGTTCTTGGCAAATGAAAAACGGGTTCATCTCCCTCCAAAACAACATGATGTGATCAAACCATTTATTACAGCAAACAAAACTAAACTAACTAAGAAAACTAAAACAACTGACGCTCCAAGAAAAACACATAGTGCATGAAGCAATAAAAATATAGTGTTTTGAAAGGTGACCTGATTTTTGCCGATGAAGAAGGGGTGCCTCGGGGGCATCCAAAAGCTTTGACGCTTGTACTTCTTGGATATTTCTTGGGGTGATGCATGGGCATCCCCAAGCTTGAGCTTTTGTCCATTCTTCAACTCATCTCATCATTCTCCAATCCCTACACTTGAAAACTTCCTTCATACAAAACTAAACACAATTCTATTAGCAACATTAGTGTAAGCATAAAATATATTCAACCCTTTTCAGTTCAGATTTCAACACAAAACCACCACATATATAGCAAATACTACTGTAGCAACTTCCCCAAAAGTTACATGATCAAAAGAACTCAAAAGAAAGCGATAAAGCGGCAAACACAAATATTGGCAGAAATCTGTCAAAACAGAACAGCTGACAAAGGTCGAATTTTTGAGGGATTTTCTGTTGCTCAAATCAAAAAGTGTTCTACTAAGAAAAGTTTGGATATAACCTGGGGCATATGCACAAGAAATCGCAGGTCCAAAAGATATACAGAGAATTTATACGAATTTTTACGGTGCAGCACCGAAAACAGTTTCAGGACAGCAACATCCCCAAATCTTTACCTCACTCGAATTAGAGGCTTCTCTTGGCACAAAAACGAAATAAACAAGATAAGGAGCGGTCATTACAGTAGTAATGACTTCCAAGACTCAAATAAAACAAAAATTACTGAAAATGAACAATGGGTTATCTCCCAAGAGTGCTTTTCTTTAACGCTTTTGAGCTAGGCGCAGTAATTTGCAAAGATGCTCATGTGGGCGCCATATAAGAGCTTGAGGCAAAGGCGCCATATAGGAACTTAAAGCAATAGAGAGCATCAAAAAGCAAATGTGAAAGACATTTATATCTGAACCACTTCCTATGCATAGGAATCTTGTAAGAAAATAAATCAACGAGGCACATAGTTGCAAGCATGGATAGATAAAACAAGTGCCACTTCAAGATTTGCAACATAAAGAGGGGAAACTTAATATTGTTGAGATCCATCAAACCATGTTTCCCTCTCTCATAATAACTTTCAGTAGCATCATGAATAGAACTAACAATATAACTATCACATAAAGCATCTCTATCATGAGCCATATGCATAAAAGAATTAATACTCACCACAGGAACAATAGTAGTAGGAGCAAATTCAATAGAATAATTATTCTCATCACCATAATCATCATAAATAGGAGGCATATTGTAATCATAACTAATTTTATCCTCAATAGTAGGTGAACTGAAAATATTATACTCATCATCACAACTATCATAAACTAGAGGTTTAGTATCATCACAAGCTAGAGAACAACTATTTCGCAAAGCATATTCTTCAAACATATCATCATAAGAAGGAACATCACATATGGGAGATAAAATATCATCAGAGCAAACTTTCTCCACTAAAGCTGGGGAACTAAAAATATCATGCTTAACAAAACCAGCTTCCCCAAGCTTAGACTTTTCTATAGCATTAGCAACAACGGTGTTCAAAGCATTCATACTAACAACACTATTAGCATGCAAATTAAGCTCCAAAGGTTTTTCAATTTTCTCTTCAAACACTTCATATCTAAACTCAGGAAAAAGACTACAGAACTCTTTGTTTTCCATTAAGCCTAACTAGTGAAAATAAAAACAAGAAACAAAAAGATGTAATTGCAGAATCTAAAGGAAATAACTCTGAGCACTCACACAGGAGGATGCGAGTACCTTTTACCATACCTCCCCGGCAACGGCGCCAGAAAAGAGCTTGATGTCTACGCACTTCTATTCTTGTAGACACTTGTTGGGCCTCCAAGTGCAGAGGTTTGTAGAACAGCAGCAAGTTTCTCTTAAGTGGATCACCCAAGGTTTATCGAACTCAGGGAGGTTAGAGGTCAAAGCTATCCCTCTCAAGCAACCCTGCAATTACGATACAGAAAGTCTCTTGTGTCCCCAACACACCCAATACACTTGTCAGATGTATAGGTGCACTAGTTCGGCGAAGAGATAGTGAAATACAAGTAGTAGTGATGATTATAAGTAGCAAATGTGACTTGAAGTAAATATCGCTGCGAGAAAACAAGTAACAAAATAGCAAGTAAACGGTGTGCAAAGCTTGGAAACAAGGCCTAGGGATCATACTTTCACTAGTGGACACACTCCCAACAATATAACATGACTGAACAAGTAACTTCTCTTTGCTAAGGCACTCTGAATTACTCTCCTATTGAATAACACTAATCATTGTGTAGTGGCTACAGAAGCACCCCTTAAAGTTCATCAAGTACTTGACAAACACCACTCATAGAGATATCCAAATCAGATCACAATTCAAGATAGAAATCATTGCAACTTAAACCAAGTACTAACACGGTACACACACTGTCAACATTACACCATGAAAGGAGGAATAGATCACTCAAACTATCATAGCAATAATTATTCTCATAATCCACAAGAGATCACAATCATAGCCTAAACCAAGTACCACCATGATGCACGCACTGTCACCGTTACACCATAGCAGGAGGAATAGATTACTTTAATAATATCACTAGAGTACACAAAATATCTGAATAATAACATGTACTTGTTCAACATGATACAAACCTCACAATCACATAAAGATCACATCATGGGAGAGAGAGGTGAACCACATAGCTACCGGTAGAGCCCTTAGCCCCGGAGATGAACTACTCCCTCCTCATCATAGGAGACAGCAAGGTTGATGGAGATGGCGGTGAGGTCGATGGAGACGGCGGAGACGGCGATGGAGATCGATGGAGATGGCTCCGGGGGCACTTCCCCGTCCCGGCAGGGTGCCGGAACAGAGACTTCTGTCCCCCGAAATTCGTCGGTGATGGCGGCGGAGCTGCGGAACTCTTTCTGGAAAATTGCCGACTCTTTTAGGGTTTTCCGTCCCGAGGCTTTATATAGGCGAAGGGGCGATGTCAGAGGCCATCCAGGGGCTCCTCACGCATAGCTCGCGTGGCCAGGGCCTGGGCCGCGCCAGCCCTGCGTGAGGGCGGCCTATCTCGGCCGTCTGGACTCGGAATCAGGTAAATTTTATGTCCAGAATGTTCGCCGTGAAATTCCCTACAACTTTGTATTTGAAGAGTTTTCCGTTTGATGCCGTCTTGGACCCGTAACGTGACCATCTTCGAAAAAAGTTCTGGTACAGATTTCTGGAAAGTCCCAATTTGACTCCAACAAGATTTCCACTTGTATTCTTGGTAATTCCTACACATCAAAGTGTAAAACAAGAACATTGTGCACTTTTGCAACTATTAGTAGGTTAGTCCAAATAAATCATAAAAGTGTCACAAAGTGTAGACAAAACATATAGCAATTGGTGTAAAACAAGCATGGAGCATAAAAAATTATAGATACGTTGGAGACGTATCAGAGTGCCATCAAGATCGCTCATAATCCGGTTCAACACAACAAGACCAAGCACATCGAGATCCGCCACCACTTCATCCGTGACCATGTCAACCGAGGTGAGATTAACCTATCTTATGTAGATACACAAGACCAACTTGCCGACATTTTTACGAAGCCTCTTGATGAAGCAAGATTCCGAGAGTTGAGGCATGAATTAAATATCCTAGAATCTTGCAATGTGGCTTGATCGTGTGCACTCATTCCCATATTATAGTGTGTTGTTCTAGTCTAGATGCGCATAGTTGAGGATAGTCAACGTGTCAACTAATGGCACGATGCATACTCAAGTGTGCGACATCATAAGATCGCTAATGTCATTTGAGCCCAAGCATTTCTCTTCGCGGTGTCACGACATTGGTGATCACACATAGGGGGAGAAATCCCCCACCATTGCATGTCTTCAAATCTCGTGTTTTGTTGTTGCTCTTCTTTGGAAGGCATGCAATCTCAAGTTGATTTTCTTGCAAACAAGTTTGATGGCTGTTGATTTCTTCCGCACACCATGCTTTTCTTGTTGATACATGTCACATATCGACAATTGTCAAAACTTTTCTAGTCCAAAAGGTGTTTCGGCGGCCTGCCCGGCGGTCGCCAGACCTGGCGCTGGACTGCCCGGCGGCCCACCGGACTGTCTCGGCAGCCCCGCTGAACTGGCATTCAGTATACCAGTTCGGCGAGCTCGCCGGATTGGCCCGGCGGCCCGCCAGACCGCCCGGCGAATGGCCCGGTCCCGCCGGACTTACCGCCGGACTGGCGGCCTTTATAAATTCGTGGGGAGGGTTTCCTTAGCAGTTTTCCCCCACTTCCCTCCCTCCCCACGCCCGCCCCCAACTCCATTGCCGCCGCCTCCTCAAGCTTCTCCTCCCCCTAGCCTCTCCACCCAACCAATCCCTTCCAAATTTAGATCGGGTGTAGATCGGGTTATTTTGAAGCTTTCCTCCGAAGATGTTCGCGTTTCGTCAACCGCATTGGGAGATCGGGATTTTTCCCCATCTTCTTGTGCACCATGTCTTCGGGTAACTCCCTCATTGTCTCTTCTTCCTCTAGCCTTTGCCTCACACTCATTTGTTCATGCTCTTGTATGAGTAGATCTAGTGTGTATCTAGGGTTAGATTCATTTTGTCTAGGGATAGATCCTTTAGGGTTTCGTTCCTTGTTGGGCTAGTGTTTGTTCCTTGGCATCCATGTACCCTTAAAGTTTGTAGTGACAAGTTTTTGAGTCAAGATTGCGGGTAGTATGACATTCGTGAGTTTCGGCGAAGTGTCCGGCGGCCGCCGGACCTGGCGCCGGACCACCCGGCGGTCCACCGGACCGTTCCGGCGGACCCACCGAACTGGCGTTCAGTATACCAGTTCGGCGAGCTTGCTGGAATGGCCCGGCGGCCCGCCGGACGGTCCGGCCCACTGTCCGGTCCCGCCGGACCTGGCGCCGAACCTCACTGCCATACTACCTCTCCATCGTGCACTTGTCCCAACCCAACTTTGAGTTCCTTTTCCATGACATGTATCTTTATCTGGTATTGCTTTGTTTTTGCTTGCGTTTTTTCAGACTCGGACTCGTATTCGACTCAGGACAGTAACTACCAGATTGACAATGAAGAAGATGCTCGAGCCTTTGAAGTCAAGAAGAGGAAGCTTGATGAGGTTGAGGGACGCCCTCAGCGTCGTACTCATCAGTCAGGAAAGACCCCAGCTGAAGGTGGCAGCTCTGCAGCTGCAGGGCAGCGGATGAAGTCCAAGCTTGTATACACTTGTGGACCTCATCCACCCCGGAAGGGAAAGGGGGCTCGTGGCCCGGTGGATGTGGAGAAGGAGCAGGAGATTGAAGGGAACTTGGGTTCAGCCCATATCAACACTTGGCGTAAACTTTGCCTTGCAAACCCGTACCGCTTTCATGAGAGGCAGTACACTGGCAGTGACAAGAAGTTCTGGACTGATTCTCAGCGTGCTATGTGGGATGATTACTATGATGCTTCTGAGTTCATGAAGAGTGGATTCTATGTGGTGCCTAAATCCCTCAATGTCGAGCACTTTCAGCAGTATGTCTCCAGGGACTTTCGCTACATCAATGAGGCTCTTCTCAAGATGGATGTTATGGACCTTGTCACCCTCTCCGAGCCTATTTAGCCTATGGTGGTCCGTCAGTTCTGTTGCACTGTGTTCTTCCATAATGACCCAGCGGAGTCCTTCTCTTGGATGACTGGCCAGGATGTGTTCACTACCACGTTTGCTGATTTCTGTGATGCTCTGGGCTATGGTGGTGGTAGGGCTGGTGGTTTCAAGATTCACTCTGAGGCGCCCTTTTCCGTGGAGAAGATCTCTCGCATTTGCTATCCAGATGAGCCATCTCTTCCTGCTCCTGCTATTTCAGGGATGTACTACTACTACAACGCTCTTGCCAAGCTCTTCCGTCAGAATCTGGTGAGTAAGGCTGGAGATGATGCTAGTGTCAGGGGCTATCACAGGAACTTGCTGTACTATTGCCAGCCCGACAAGCTTCGGAAGGTAGATGGTTGTGACTTCATTTTTCAGGAGATGAAGAGATCTACTCTCAAGCGCATGACTCCCAACTACTGTCAGTATGTGCAGCGTTTGATCAACAGGCAGCCCCGGACTCAGACTGCTCAGGTGCGTGGACAGATTCTGGATATGGAGACATTCTCAGTGGGTTTCTAGGGTGGTTTTGAAGAGGCTCCTGGCTTGCACCCTGCTAGGGCTAGAGGTCGCTCCATGGATGCTCCTGATCCTCACCATGCCTCTGGCTCTGGAGCTAGTCATCGTCGTCATCATCGCCATCATAGGTCCTCTCGCAAGAAAGGTGTTGTTGCATTCTTCAAGAATCTGTGGGATATGTGTCGCAGCACTTATGATGTGGCTCATAGGAGCATGGAGATGAGTCAGGAGACTCGGAGGAGGCAGAATGAGTTCTTGGCAGCTAGAGGCAGTGCAGTTCCTCCTGTTGGAACCGAGTTGGATCCGGTTCCATATGTCAACTATGTCATGCCGCCTCTTGATGATGCCATGTTTGCTGGTGTTGAAGACTTTGGAGACTTTGAGCCACCCTCTGAGCCAGAAGATGCTGATGAAGAAGAAGGTGCTCATGGAGAAGATGATCCAGAGGGTTCTCCTATCCCCAGTGAAGATTTTTGAGCGCTAGCATCTTCTACTCTCTTGTCCATTTTTGGTGTTTTGATGTCAAAGGGGGAGAATAGTGTAGAGTCTCTAGGAATAACGTCGCATGACACAAGCCTCGCTTTCATTTTCCTTGGTTCTTAAGTGGCTTGTGTCCATTTGCATTTTATTTGCCATTTTTTCTCTCAAACTCCGTGAAACCCTATCGTGTGTGGACAAGTGTGTACTTTAATTATGCACTATGCACTTTATGTTTATGTTTGGATATGTCTATGCTTGCTATATTATTATCTATCCATGATATTTATCTTGTCCATGCCATGCTTGGTTCCTATTGATGGTGGGGGAGCTCCCTATAGTCTAAATCTTGCACTTTGCATTCCAAAAGCAAATTCTACCATGTGCATATGTTATGGGGGAGCACTCTCACTATTCATTAGATACCATGTTTGTTTCTCCTATGAGACTCTAACATAGTTTGTCATCGTAAATCAAAAAGGGGGAGATTGAAAGGACATTTGTTCCTTTCTACTTTTTTGATTTACAATGACATGACTATGTTTTGTGTGAACTAATATTTGAATTATATGCATACAAGTTTAAGTTCACAGGTGAAGGGGTCTAATGCATAAAACGAAAGATGGTGGAATCGCCTGCCAAAAGTGGCCTAAGTTGGTCTGGCCGCCCCCCAGACCGGACCAGACTGGCGGGGCCGCCGGATTGCTGTTCTGATTGAGTTTTCGGTGGGGCGCCGGATTCTCCCGGCGGGCCGCCGGACACTCGGCGAGAAATCCGGTCCCGTCGGACTTACCGCCGGGGCGTGCGGCCCAGAGGCCGGCGCCGCCAGACTTATCGCTGGGTTGCTGCTGTGTGCTCCCTCCAACGGCCTGATTCCCACCCACCTATAAATACCCCTTCTCCCAGCTGGGGTAGGGTTAGAACTTCACCAACCATTGTTCATCTTTGAAGCTCTCACCTACCCCCATTGGAAAAATACCAAATTCCATAGATCTCCCCTTCTAGCCAACCAAAGCTCTTGATCTTTGGAGGATTGAAGGAGGAGGCACCGATCTACATCTTCACCGAAGGAATTTCATTTCCACCTCCATTTGCTTGGAGGATTTGCACCTTGGGGATCTTGTGACCCTAGGTGCTGTAATTGCTTGATTGACTTGTCTTTGTGGTGATTCTTGCCTCCGTGGCTTTCTTGGGAGCCTCTAATTGAGTTGTGGAGTTGTGCCCCAAGCTCCGTGTAAGGGATTCATGGTTCCCCCAATACCACCACTTAGTGGAAACGAGCTAGCCTCCGTGGCTTGCTCACCGGAGAACAAGGTGAGCCTTTGTGGCGTTGGTCGACTCCGTGTCACCACACCTCTCCAACGTAGACATACTTCCCCTCAAAAGGAAGGAACTACGGGAATACATCCTTGTGTCTCTGGTCTCCACTCTTCGGTTATTTCTTTCCCTTACTTGTATCTTGCTATTTACTTGTATGCTTGCCACTCATAGGAAATTCACCTAGTTGCACATCTAGTGAATTTACTTTGTGTCAAGCCTTAAATTAGAAAAAGATTAAAAATTGACTTAGCGCCTATTCACCCCCCCCCCCTCTAGTCGCCCATACCGATCCTTTCATAAAGGTATGGAACACTTTCCTAGGAAAAGAAATAAATTGCTTTTTGACTCTATTCTTAGAGCAAATTATGAGCTTGATGCTTCATCTCTTGATGTTACTTGATTCGCAATTTTCTGCGCCTAGCTCAAAGGCGTTAAAGAAAAGCACTCTTGGGAGATAACCCAATATTTTATTTTCAGTACTTGTTCTTTTATTTGAGTCTTGAAAGTCATTACTACTGTAATGACCTCTCCTTATCATTTTTATTTCATTGTTGTGCCAAGAGAAGCCTCTAATTTGAGTGAGGTAAAGATTTGGGGATGTTGCTGTCCTGAAACTGTTTTCGGTGCTGCACCGTAAAAATTCGTAAAAATTCTCTGTATATCTTTTGGACCTGCAATTTCTTATGCATATGCCCCAGGTTATATCCAAACTTTAATTAGTTGAACACTTTTTGATTTGAGTGACATAAAACCCCTTAAAAATTCGACCTTTGTCAGCTGTTCTGTTTTGACAGATTTCTGCCAATATTTATGTTTGCCGCTTTATCGCTTTCTTTTCGAGTTCTTTTGATCACGGAACTTTTGGGGAAGTTGCTACAGTATTATATACGTTATATGTGGTGGTTTTGCGTTTAAACCTGAAGCAAAAGAGGTTGATTATATGTTATGCCTACACTAATGTTGCTAATAGATTTGTGTTTAGTTTTGTATGAAGGAAGTTTTCAAGTGTAGGGATTGGAGAATGATGAGATGAGTTAAAGAATGGACAAAAGCTCAAGCTTGGGGATGCCCATGCATCACCCCAAGAAATATCCAAGAAGTACAAGCGTCAAAGCTTGGGGATGCCACCGAGGCACCCCTTCTTCATCGGCAAAAATCAGATCACCTTTCAAGACACTATATTTTTATTGCTTCACGCACTATACGTTTTTCTTGGAGCGTCAGTTGTTTTAATTTTCTCTATTAGTTTAGTTTTTTTTGCTGCAATAAAAGGTTGGACCCCATCAAATTTCTTTTGGAGAAGTTGCCTTGCTTTTCATTTGCCAAGAACGCTCTAGTTTTCATTCTTATCAAAAACCGAGTGTTCTTCTTTTTCTGCTACTGCTTTTGGTTTTCATTTTTGCCTTGATTTGCATTCAGATCTTCTTATATTTACTTATCAAGGTGTATTTTTGCCTCTGGACCATGTTGGTTTTCCTCAAAAGAGATGGCTTAAAAAAGTTTGAATGGTGTTGGAAAAGAGAAAAAACTTTATGCAAAAAAGTGGTACAAGAAGGAGCTTGTGTAGACTGCGGCTTAGGCTTTTTCATGTCATGCTTGATGTATTTTTGATAGTATGCTTAGTGGTTTGCTGTAGCATGACTTGTCTCAAATAACTAAGATTGCTTAATGAGCCTTTGAAAAAATCATGCGTTGTTTTAATTATTTGGAAGCATTATTTTGGTTTTCTCCTTGATGCTTTATTTGGGTTGACTTGTCGCATGCTCACACATGTTAGACTCTTACAAAGTCACCAATAGCTTCTATGATCATCTAGTTTTTGAATTTTGATGCCATCTTATGCTTCTTTTAATGTCGCTTTGTCGCTGTGCATGATTATGGCCATTATTGCTCTCTTAGTAGGTCGCTCCCAGTCTTTTGCTAGCCCTCGCCTTGTACTGAGTATGAGCTCTACTCGTGCATCCAACTCCTAAAAACCAAGTTTTGCCAAAGTGTCCACCATACATACCTATTAGCAATTTGCTATTCCAAGTAAATTTGACTTGCTTTTATTTTCTCTTTAATTAAACTCTTACCAGTGTTATGCGAAAATTGGTCAGTAAAGCTCTCACGAACCGAAAGGCACACTTTACTTTTTCTTGTTCTTAAAAATTTGACATTGTGGTCTCTTATGTTGAGTTGTTATGCTTGCAAGTTGTAAGTTGGAGACTAGCCCAGCCATGCCATCATGGGCAAGCTTTCAACATTGCACTTCTTATTTGAGTTGATATCGTGATCTTTTGTTTATGGATGCCCGCAGTGTGAAATGAATTGGGAATTTTGCGGGGATCATGGAGTTTGTATATGTGTTAGGGAAACGCCTGGGCCGCCAATCTAAGCCAAGCATAATTCATGGTGGAAATTTCCAGCATACCCATAGTGGACATTCGACGACGCATCTCAAAATAAAAAGCTAAACAAATGGTAAATAAAAGAAATGTCGAGGTGTTCATTGTTTGCTTATCCTGTCATTTTGATGTGGGCTTGTTCCATGTCATCGGGCACGGAGGTACCCCGTTGGCAGTTCTCGATGATACGCATATACTTACAATGACAAGAGCCTTGCTTGGGACTCTAAGTAAAGTAGCATGAGGTTTGGGTACACATATTCATGGGACACGAGGTTTTCAACTTATGATTTGTCAAGCATATGCATCATAATTGTTCTCGCATTAACTCTAACCATTCAAGATGCTTATGATGGGGGCAATGAGAGCTCAAAGCCGGTAAGTACCATAATTTTTGAAGGTTATAAAACTTGCAATCACTGCTTCCCTCCGCGAAGGGCCTTTTTTTACTTTTATGTTGAGTCACCACCTTCTATCTTTATGCACCATTAAGAGAGCATAGTTGTCATTCTTAGTGTAATGTGCATTGTCCCAAAGTTTTCATTGATTGATTCATATTGTTGGTTTCACTTGTTCTCAAATTATTTGTATCTAGTCGCCCTCTTAAACTTGAAGGTGTCCTATGCATTTATGTTTTGCTCTCCATGAAGGACAAGCTGAAAACCATTTATATGTTTTTCCTTATGATTTGAACACACGTTTGACTTTCATTGTTTCATTTTCATGATCTTTTGTTTGTGTTCATTTTCATGTTTATAACATCGTTGCTAAGTTTTTATTGTCAAGATTATATCTTTCATGCCCATGTTTTAAGTTCTTTTGATCCCAGCTCACAATGCTTTCATAGATGATCAAGATTGTGTAGGTACATGTCACATCAAAAATTATTTCTTTTGTTATCACTTACCTACTCGAGGACGAGCAGGAGTTAAGCTTGGGGATGCTGATACGTCTCCAACATATCCATAATTTTTGATGCTCCATGCTTGTTTTTACACCATTTGCCTAATGTTTCGTTACACTTCGTGGTACTTTTATGCATTTTCCGAAACTAACCTATTAACAAGTCGCCACAGTGCCAGTTCCCTGTTTTCTGCTGTTTTTCTGTTTCAGAAAAGTTACACAGGAAATATTCCCGGAATTGGACAAAACCAAAGCCTGCCGTCCAGATATTTCATGGAGCTTCCAGAGAACCGAAGAGGAGACGGAGTGGGGCCACGAGGTGGCCTCACACCAGGGCGGCACGGCCCAGCCCCTGGCCGCGCCCCCTATGTGTGAGACCGCCTCGGTCCACTTCTAATGATGCCCCTTTGCCTATAAAGACCCCCCAATGGGAAAAACCTAAGTACCTAATCAATTTTCCAGAAACACATCGCGATCCGCCGCCGTCGTCGACCCGAGATCGGGAGGGTCCAGAAGCTCTTCCCGGCACCCTGTCGGAGAGGGGAATCGCTACCGGAGGTCTTCTTCATCGCCATGCTTGCCTCCGGAGCAATGAGTGAGTAGTCTACCTTGGACTATGGGTCCATAGCAGTAGCTAGATGGTTGTCCTCTCCACCATGTGCTTCATGTTTAGATCTCATGAGCTGCCCTACATGATTGAGATCACTGTTATGTAATTCTACATGTTTGGTTTGTTGGGATCCGATGAATATTGGTGTTATGATTGAGTTGCTATACTGAAATTTATCTTATGTTATCTCTATGTTGTTTATGATCTTGCATGCTCTCCGTTGTTAGTAGCTATCTTGGCCGAGTAGTTGCTAGTGACTCCAAGAGGGGATATTTATGCTCGATAGTGGGTTCATGCCTCTATTTAATCTAGGGGAGTGACAGAAACCTCTAAGGTTGTAGATGTGTTGTTGCTACTAGGGAGAAAACAACATTCATATGCTCAAGGGCATATGCTTTGTTTACATTACACACTTTGCTTAATGCAATTATCTGTTATTCGCAACTTAATACTCATGGGGTGTTCGGATGATATCCCCGTGAGTGGATTATTAATCATAGATGCAGTTGGATGGCGGTCTCTGTATTTTGTTGTAATGCCCAGAGTAAATCGCATAGTGATCTTCTTGACATATCATGTTATCTTTATTCTATCAATTGCCCAACTGTAATTTGTTTACCCAGCATGTGTTATTTATCTTATGGAGAGACACCACTAGTGAACTGTGGACCCCGGTCCTATTTCCATCATATTGCTATCACCTGTTTACTTTACTCGCACTGTTTACTTTACTCGCACACTTCTACTGTTTTCCACTCGATACGCTCATACCCTTTGTTTGAAGCAAACCGGTGAGATTGACAACCTCATCGCAAGTTGGGAACAAAGTACTTTGTTGTGTTGTGTGCAGGTTCCACGTTGCTAACTGGTTGAAGACGAGTCAACAAGAATCGTTAACGGCGCCCTTGTTGGAGTGTTATTAAGCCAGTCCGCATCACCTTCAGTCGTTTGTCTGCTCTTCTCCTGAACGATAAACCTTGGTTTCTAACTGAGGGAAAAGACTTACTACTGTGCTCATCATACCTTCCGCTTGGGGTTTCCCCAACTGTCTGGCAATAATCATCATCATCAACTACACGCCAGACATCATTGTCCAAGCTGAGGAACGTCTGATCTTTTTTTGCTTGTACTTATACTTGATTTGCTCCCACTTGCACTTACACGTGATCTGCTCTTTTTCCCTTCCTTATGCAATGTGCATGTATAGTCATCAGGCTTATGGTGCAAGTCATACTGCGATGGAAGGGTTAGTAAGTATTTTGCATATGCTTTTTGCTTCTCGGTGTATTCCGGACGGGGCTCGGGTTCCTTCTTTTTCATCTGCGCATCATAATGTTCCTTTGCTATCCTTGCGTTTTCCTCGGGGGTACGATCATAAGGTCTGATGGGAAGATTAGCATGAGGTACCTTTGGGAGGGGCGACAGTTTGCGCTTTGGGGAGCTCCGTCGCTTAGAACTCATCGACGGAGCGTTCTTGCTGGCACGCTTCCGCTTAGTATCCTTAGCGGGCGGCGGCGGAGACGGCCGACCCAAGTCCGGCGGCGGTGATCGAGATGGACTCTGGTTGTGGTGGCCGTAGTCATGTGGAGGGCTTGGAGGTGATGGAGGTGATGGAGGTGTAGGTGACCTGCGATGACTCGGAGGCGGTGTTGTCCTTGGGGCCGAGCCTGGAAGCTTGATGTAGTTCGTGTCCCATAGAATGACTCCACCCAGTACTTCTCCGAGTGTCCTCTCATCTTCGGGTCCAGCAATGTCAAGCTCCATATCATGAAACCCCGGCATGATTTCATCCACCCCGACTTTTGTGGGGACCCCAGATTACCCATCCGGAATACCCGATATGCATACAATTCACGATCCCATGATCAGTGTGTCGTGAATCCACATATCCGAGTTGATAACAGAATTACATCATCCATTACAGTACCGAATAATATACTTACAATTGGTCACATGACCAAGTATGATATTGCCACGCAGGGCAAGTCTACAACTAAGTAGCGGATACCAAGTAGCGTTGATGACCCACGCCATGCCTACTACCCTACAGGCAACTGACTGGGAGACGTTCCTAGTTTGCACCAGCGTCATCGCAACCATCGTCCCCTTCTGCGTAGTCTTCTCCATAGTCTGACCAAGTTAATAGCCAGGGACAAAGCCATGAGTACATTTGAATTGTACTCGCAAACCATCTAAGGGGAGAGAGTTTGATATGCAATATGGCTGTATCAAGGATAGGCTCTAGTATAGTTTATTTTCTTCAAAAACACGGTTTTCTCATGTCGATATAGCATGTCCAGAACCATGTTCTACGACATCTCTATATCCTTATTAAAAACATTTACAAAACAGTTTTAGTAAAATCTCTAGGAAGGGGGAAACCCTTTTTATTTCAAAACCCAGGTCAATCAAACATGACCATCTCCATTCATAAAACCAGGTCAATCACACATGACCATCTCCAATTCATCGGCAGTACCCTACAAGTACCCCAAACAATACCCGTGCCACGGTAGTACCCTCCGAGTACTCCGTCCGGCACTTTTCTCCATTTTTCCGAAAACCACTTTTTAAAACCAAAACCGACATAGGTTAAGTATGGCCATTCCAACCGTCCATGACCGAGGACTCGGCTATTTGAATAGATTTATACTCTGCAGAGGTTGTACACTTTACCCACAATCATCCGGATACTCATCGTGTGGGCACCTTCCCTGCATAACATCATATGCCACGATAAGCACCCGATCGTAGTTTTTCACCTGCCCACCTTAGCATAAGATCTACCGCCAAGAGGGGTATCCCTCAACACCAAAGCCCAAGTGGCTGTTTGACCCAGGAGTTGTAAATTTCCCAGCCCACTCGACCCTTCAGAATGACACTACCCGTAGTAGTCATGTACTCACGGTAGCTCATTATTCAATGAGGGCTCTCGGCTTGTACCCCTGCCCCCTGAAAAGGTGACAAAGTGAGCCTGGGTAACCGCTCCTACCCAGGGTGCCACGGAAAAGGTGTCCATGGTCGGACTGCCATTACAATTTGTAGATCCCATACTAAGATGAACAAACTACTCCGCTACGCCCCGTCCCATACCAGGGTAATTGTGGTTGCACGGGTTAATTGGTTTGGCGAACACTTATACACAATGCCCTTTTTCATAAATCCACCATCTCCTTTTTCCTCCATTTTTCAAAACCTCATTTTCGAAATCCATCAATGGAATAGTTCCTTATTCCAAGGTTTTTCGAAAACATTTTCAAAATCCCAATTTGAGTGTTCCCAACCAAGAGTTTTTGCTCCACTACAAACTTTTCCAAAGGCTATGATGCTAACCATCATGCCACTAACTCCGGGGGATAAATAGGTGTCAAAGGGGGTGTCACCCATGAGGATGATAACAATGACCCGTGGAGCTAAGTCGCCAACAATTGCTATGTAAGAGTAATAGCAATATGAAATCATGCATTTGGATAAATAGTAATAAATCATGCATTGAGTAAAACTAGAATCAGAGATGCAACAAGTTAGATGGCTTGCCTTGGTCGGCTTGTCCCTGGACTTCCTCAAGTTCTTCAAAGTCGTCAAAGTTCCTTCTTCATCAAACTCATCCCCGGTCGGGTCTAACGTCGTGAAAATAAAATGAAAGCAGGCAATCAATCATTCAAGCACAAGCACCAAACCATCTTCCACATCAACTCATACAAGATAACAATCAAATAAGTTTAGATAAAGATTTTTTTTTACACAAAAGGATGCTGCAAGTTGTTGTCACAAAATTAGGTTTCAAGAATTAAAATTACACAATTTGGAAATGGGACTATGTAAAGAATGTAGTCTTTGACAATCAACAAGAAATCATCTTATTCAAACAAGGTAGCGCACACACAGGGACAAAAGCTTCAGATCTAAGCACTTAACACTTTCAAACCATATTTTATAAAGTTTTCAAACTATTTTTGAAAATAAAGTAAAATACAAACTCCTACCATGTGGACTACAATCTAGAGTGAAAAAGAGTTAAACAACTCTAAATAGAAAGTAACCAGTGAGGTTGTTAAACACCAGTAATAAGCTACTATTAAAGTTTCAAACAACAAAATTTTCAAACAGAAATAGTTTCTTAACAATTTTTAAAACATATTCTAATTTCAAACAACGCATGGATCGCAAATAAATCACCATTTATTTTAGAAAAAGGCTATGGGTATGGGACTAATGGCAATTGAAAGGTAACATAATTATTAACCTACTGCAAGTTGTTCCAAGCAATTTTATTAATTTATTTGAAAGATACGTGCATTTGAAGATTTCAGATTAAAAAAAAAGATCAAACAATACTATAGCCCAACAAATAATTCACCATAAAATAAACAGAGAGCTAGCATACGTGGTGTTAGTACTAACAGATGTAAAATTAAGTTATAAAACTAATGGCGTTGGTTTCATGTGATTTGAATCTATAGTTTTGAAACTATTCAAGTTTGAAGTCTGCAGGATTTAAACAATTGCTAAATGATTTTCCCTAAAAAAAATCCTAAACGGACTGAGATTAACGGGCCGAGCGTGGCAGCTCAGACCGGCCTAGCAGTGCTTCAACTAAACTGGACGCTTTTAAAAATCGTGCTTCAGGATACCTACAGATGCACGACCTACGTATGCTGCTCGCTGTCCTCGGCGGAGACGATGGAGAAGGGACGGGGCTCACCGAGTGGAACTTGGAGGTGGCCGAGAAGGCATGGGAGACGGCGTATCATCAATAGGCGGCTCTGCACGGTCACCTCCGGCACGCTGGCGGCACTGGCGGACCTACATGGAGGCCAAAAGGGCCATGGCCCCACCAACTCAATTCAAATTTGCACAATAATACTTAGTATTAACCCTTTTTACCATGTAAAATATGGAATTCTTCAAGTTGGACCCCTCAGCTGTTAGCTAATATATTTTGGCGCCTCCAACAATGTTGGTCAAGGTCCGCCACTGGCTGGCGGCTCTCCGGTTGTCGGCTTGGCGAGAGCGTGCTCGTGTCGGGGACGGAGCTTGACGATGGCGACGGACAGAGCAGCGGCGTGAGGTGGCCCTCCTCGAAAGGTTGTGACGTGTAGGCGAGATCTATGGTCATCCACGAGGTCGAGGGCAAGCTTGTGTACGCCAACGTGGACGGCCCGACACCTACAGCGACAGCGACGTCGGACTCGACGGCGGCGTGGTTCAGATGAGCTGCAGGGAAAACGGTGAGTTGGTTAGGGTTCGCAGGCCTCATAGGAGAAGGAGGAGACAAAGATAGGGGCGGAGAAGGGCGACGACAGCGATGCGCAAGACGACCAGCTGATCGGCGGGTACCGCCCAGTCTTGATCTTGGTCGAGAGGCAGGGCCAAGATCTGGAGGTGCTCTGGCATGAGAGAAATAGAGCGAAGTGGTGGTGGGGAGAGGATGAGAGGCTCGGGATTGGCTTAAATAGCTGGTGCGGCGGTGTAGTGCGGGCATGGTGCACGGTTCACCGGCGACACGTGCACGGACGCGATAGAGGGGAAATACGGTGGCATCAAGGACGGCGTGAAGCGTAGAGTGCTAAACAAGGCTCTTCCAGCTTGTTAGCTAGCTGTGTCGGTCAAAACTCGAGGTTTTAGTTGGCATGTGCAGGTGTTTGATTGGCCAAGCGAGGTGGTGAGTGCACGAAGATGGCAACTAGGTATACCGTCTGGGTCCCGGCACGATGCCTTGCAGGTTTTGGGAGTCTATCGCGACCATAGACATCTAGTACGACGGGAACGCCACGTGCGTCTACTGACGTGGTGACTGCCGGCTGGGCAGACAGGGCGGTGGAGTTTTCTTGTAGTAGGTGAATCCATTTGGCCTTGGAGTGAAGCAGTTGGACTAAGTGGTGAAGTGACAAGTCCATGGCGAGGCCTAGGGAACTAAGGTGGTCGTTGTCCCCCTGGCCAAGATTGGGTGTCCACCGAAGAGACAGAAGAAAGGGGAGGGTTACAGGAAACTCTACCCCGTGCGTATGGCGCGTGGGGTCGGGGTGTCGATATGGAAAGGGGCTGGAAAACGATTGGGGGTCGAAGGGAGGGAGAGATAGATGAGAGGGAAGAGGAAGAATCTTCCCAAGATTTTGGTTCGGCCCCTTCTCTTTTCTTCCAACCGAATATGACAAAACAGCGTTGCAGCTGGCCAGGGCTTCGACCAGAGGGAGAGAGGTCAGAGGTGAGAGTTTTAGAGAGATCAGGGTGATGGGCAAGTGGTGATTCGTTTAGGTTTAGATAGATTGGCTAGATTGGGATGATATGGTAGGTGTCGAGGGTTAACTCGACAAATGTCCTAGATGAAGGACTTAGGATCAGGGGAAGAGCAACGACTAGAGATTCCGGGATCGAGATTGGCACACGACGTACCCAGGTTCACATCCCCGCGGTGGAGGATCGCTACATCCTGCTAGCAATCTAGTATATAATCACAATGGTGTTTACATGGAGCCGCCGTAGGCGGAATTTTGTATCTAATCTCTCTCTAATCTATCTTGTCTAGTCTAGATATCTATTGTAAGTTGTAGCTCTCGATGTCGATGTAACTTGTCCTCTAGGGGTGCCCCTGCCTGGCTTTATATATGCAACCGGGCCAAGGTTTTACAAGAGTTCTAGTCAAATACGGATTAGAGTCTTTCTTCTTCTACTCCAAGTCATCTTCGAGTCCTTGTACTTGTTCACCTCCTTAATGGGCCGGGCCCGGTATACTAATCCGCGGGTACCCAACGGGCATACCCACATCAGTAGCCCCCGAGACTCAATTCGAGTTGCAGACTCGGGTTGAGTCTCCAAAACTTCAAATCTTCAATCTTCAAATGCTTCAATCTTTGACTTCTTGAATTTTTGACTTCAATTCTTTGACTTCCTGAAATCTTTGATTTATTCAATTTTTGATTTCAATTCTTCGACTTCCTGAAATCTTCGGGTTCTTGAATCCGCTCTCCCGATGGGAGTAAATGTCGAGTTCATGGACTCGAAATTTTCTTCCTCATTCTCCTCAAAGTGATTCTTCATCGGGTGCGCGACCAGCGCTCCCGATGGGAGTAGCCCCCGAGGCTATGGTCGGATACTTGTAGTCGATCATAGGCTCCAATTTTCTTCTTCTTTATCTCCTTTTGTTGAATTCTTTCTCAAAATTGTCTTTCTATCAGGTGCGCGGCCAGCGCTCCTGATGGGAGTAGCCCCCGAGTCTATGTTCGGGTACTTGTAGCCGGGCATAGACTCAAGTTGTACTACTCGAAGATGTTCGGCTCCTGTTGAAGGACTTGATGATTTTATCGACTCCTGCAGAAAATATGAATAATTGTGAAATAATTTGGTTCTCGAAGAAATATTTGTGCTTGTAGATTACAATCATGATGATGTAGTATGTAAAATAAAAACTCGATGTTTTTTGTGCAATTTTGTTGCTCGTACGTAAGACCCTTTCGTTAGCCTGATGCACTTCACGGCTCGATCATCTACTCAGGTCAAACGTAATTCGATGCGTTTCCGCATTTGAATTTCAAGATACTTGCTAAGCCTTTTCGTTAGCCTGACGCCCCAAGATTTTATGCCTTGACAACCGTTAGTCGAGCTTCATGCGACTGTAAACTAAATTGTCAAGTATTCGACAAGGAACGTCAGCTACTAGGGCTTTCGCAATTTTTTCGAAGTCAATGATATGCAGGATGGTTTTTCATGGCGGATCCCCAGAGTGTTGGGTGTGACAAAATTAAATAATAATCGACTTCTTGAAAGCGGAGAACTTAGCTTTTATCGGTGCGGCGTAGTCAGCGCGGCGTAGTCGACGATGACGTAGTTGAGTTGTTGTCGTAGAGTCGTATCCACGATTGAAGGCGAAGTTGTTGTCGAGCCCCCGAGCGCTGTTGGGATCGTCGCGTTGCTGATGTCGATGAAATCGTAGGTCTTGATTATAAGCTTTCGCGCACGGAGGTGAGGTGATATCGAGCCCCCGAACGTTGTCGATAGTTTACGCGAGTGCACGGCGGTGAGCCCCCGAGCGTATCAAGTCGCAGTTGACGCTGCAGTCGATGATATTAAAGACAAAGTAGTCAAAATATTTTCTTCGGGTTGTCCGCACAGCTTGATAACTCGTGGAGATTGTTGAAATCTTCTGGTCTTGTCACATGACGAGGTTGAAGTCGAGCTCGTTCACCTCGACCCGTTGGTGAAGTCTTTGTCCTTTGATCTTCTACCTTCTGATTGCCTTTACGTAATGCAATCGGCATTTGAGCTAGCATCCTTGCCAAGATGTCCGTGCATAATTTGCATCATCAGGGGCAGTATGTACGCTGGCCGAAAAATCCATGCATGATTAGCTAATCACATGATCAATTGCAAGAAGCACAAGACTGATGTGTCTTGTCAGATTTTGTGGCGCCTGGTCCGACTTCCAACAACTCTTTTTTCTCTTGCTTGGGATCTAATACACCGCCGATCGACACCTTGTTGCCTTGATATGTTTCATCTTTTGCGTACATGACGGAACCAATCGTTGAATCGCTGTGCCGGTTTCGACTTGAACTGCGTCGCCAGATCCGATCCGAACTGATATCGAAAGATTTTTTTAATCAAATGCTGCTGCTTCCGATGCGAATCTGGACAGCTCAATTGGATCTTGGAGACCACGCAGAATTTTCTTCATGGCCATTGCTTGATTTCTCTCTACTATTTTGTATCCTTGCTCCATATTTCGTCGCCTGTGTCTGCGCTATCGATCTTGATGAAACTTCTTCTTCTTTTTTTGAAGGCTACCCGCAGATTTGATCATGCTGTTGAAGATGATGAGGGGTTTCGATCTGCTTGCTGCTGTTGTCGGCAGTCGAAAAATTTGATGATCTTGTCGACAAAAAAAGTTGAAGGATCCCGCCCGGATAACAAAATCCAGTCACCGCGATCCCCACGGTCGGCGCCAATTGACGAGGGTTAACTCAACAAATGTCCTAGATGAAGGACTTAGGATCGGGGGAAGAGCAACGACTAGAGATTCCGGGATCGAGATTGGCACACGATGTACCCAGGTTCACGTCCCCGCGGTGGAGGATCGCTACATCCTACTAGCAATCTAGTATATAATCACAATGGTGTTTACATGGAGCCGCCGTAGGCGGAATTTTGTATCTAATCTCTCTCTAATCTATCTTATCTAGTCTAGATATCTATTGTAAGTTGTAGCTCTCGATGTCGATGTAACTTGTCCTCTAGGGGTGCCCCTGCCTGGCTTTATATATGCAACCGGGCCAAGGTTTTACAAGAGTTCTAGTCAAATACGGATTAGAGTCTTTCTTCTTCTACTCCAAGTCATCTTCGAGTCCTTGTACTTGTCCACCTCCTTAATGGGCCAGGCCCGGTATACTAATCCGCGTGTACCCAACGGGCATACCCACGTCAGTAGGTGTTGATTCAAAATTGGGAGTTGAATTCTCAATGGAAGTACAAGTTCACATAAGATAAGGGTCCGGAGTATTGGTACTGATGCTAAGCATGGAATAGCTAAGACTGGATAGTCTTTGGATTTAAAATAGACCACCAAAGTTTGGTATTTCAAATTGGCCAAAACTCGATGTGTACCCAAATTTTGAAAAATCTGAAAATAAACGTCAAGGCATTTGGGTTCATAGTGTTCTCGCAATAGATGGCTTTGGAGGTATTCCTCAAAACAATTAGACGAGTAAGAGTGCAAAAAATGACTTTGTCGCCACTTCCATGCATTTTGGATACAAGAGACATAGAATAGAGAAGAGATTTTACAATAGTTATTTATTATGAGGAAAAAATAGTGATGCTACAAATAGATCAAAGATAGAAGTTGAGGCATAGAAAAGTTGATCAAAGCCAAGTGGGGTTTTTGAAAGAAAATAGCCACAAATAGTTTTATAAATAGTGGGTAATATTGCCATAATTTTCAGAGACAAGAATAATACCAAAGAGGTATTATTCCCATTTTGCTATTTATGGAAAAAAGGAAAATTAGTTGTGAAAATACTTTTATAAAATTACATTTGAAAAAGGAAATGAGTTCTCATATAAGCGTGACCCTTATTTGTAATTTTTGATAAACTTGTGTTTAAAAAAACTCCTTTCATAAGGAAATCGACTTTTTAGAGTTGACAGAGAAGAAAGTATTTAAAAAGGGTTTTATTTGAATTTTTTGGAAATGCTTAGTAAGCATATCCCCACTGGCCATTATAGAACCCGATGTGCTTTAGATAAGTTGGGCCACAGGCCTACTTGTAGATCAAAGACACTTACAAACAACTCAGTCAATCGAGTCACACAAGGTCAAGCCAAGGCAACGCAAACAACATTCTAGCATTTCAAGAAGAACTTGTGAACAAATGCTCAAGGATGATCATGCCATGGTAGGGTTTAATAAAGGAGCAGGGCTTTTGTAATATTTTCATAAAACAAGGGATATATGAATATCTCCTATTTTTTGTTAAAGCTTTTGAAAGGGGTTTGAAATCCATTTGTAAAATGTTTGTAAAAAATTGGTCCACAAAATATGGGATCATACCAAGGTAGAAATCCCTATAGGTTTTATAAACACTTAGTTTGGAAAGGACTTTGTGTCAAAAAATAAATCTTAGCTCTTTTAGAAAAGCTAAACCAATTGAAATAAGAGGAGTTGCCAAGGTAATGGTTTATGTCAAATAGCTAGTAGAAATTGAAATGGCACGATCATAAGAGCACAAGGATTATGTTGGTTCACAATCTTATTTAACAAACAACACTCTTGCAAACAAGATTTTCACAACAATCCAAGCAAACACACAGGAACTCTATTTTATCTATCTGGTTGCAAAAAGTTTTTGTTGGCCCTCATTTTTGCATTACCAAACTCTGCTCAAATAGGGTTACAAAAGTTGTGGTGTTACAAATCTTCCCCCCTTAAAAAGAATCTCGTCCCGAGATTCCTAAGTGTAGAAGTAGTGAGGGTAGTGACTCAGTTAGAGTTAGGCTTCAACGGTTGTTCTTCCAACTCACTGGTAATACCTTGAGTTGCGTCGAAGACTTGCTTTTGCCGAAGATGTAGATCATCATAATTTGCTGAAGTTGATGGCTAGAGAGTTGATATTGTCGAGAGTATCTTTTCGAAACCTCGTCAAAATACCTTTAAGGTTAGCGGGTGTCATGCTATCTATTGTGCCTACGAGAGTTAGAAGGTTCTCATCTCGCGATTAAGGTCCTGAAGAGTCGAGGGTTCTCGGGTAGCTTTTGTTGGCTTGGAGTCGTTGCTTCCTTCGAGTAGCTTGACGAAACCTTCAAATCTTGGTGTCACACCTTGATGCTTCATTTTGGTGTAGACCCTTTTGTCTTGATCTTGCGATCTTCTGAGGATTGTAGATACCACTGTTTATGCTTGGTCTTGCTAGATCACTCCGGATCTATAGACTTAATCATCTATGCTTCCTAGCTGACGGGGCATATGATAGTCGTAACCGGAAGTATTCTTCTGGGTTGTCTCGGGCTTAAACTGAAGGGGCTTAATGTGTTGGTGTATCACCAATGGTGTGTCTTCAAGTAGTCGGTTACCCATTTCTTCTTGTCTTTGAGTAGGTGAATGTCATCATAGATCTTCTGGCTTCTTCATCTTTTTGCAGCCTCGACGATCTTGAAATAGGTTGGGGTATGTCGACCTGACTTTGTATTGCGGATGTAAGTTAGTCTTGGTCTCATACTTACCTAGAGGTCAAAGGAGTTAATAATTGGGTTAGATATGTCTTCACTTCTTGTCGCTGCTTCTTCCCTTGGTATCTTCCATCGGCGGTGTCTATTCGAGGTCACAATCATGGAGAGGCTTCATGCTTGGTCGAGATCAAGTTGGCTTCATATCGTGAGATCTTCTTAAATTTAAAGTTAGCAGAACTCTAAACTTAAGTTTAGGCGACCCAGGTTAGTAAAGTCTTTGCCTTCTAAGAATCTTCCGTAGTCCAAGAGGGTGTATTTTCTACTTCCTTGACGTTGTAGAGAGGTCTTGATGAAGCTTGAAGCACGTAGCAAAAATTATCACGTCGGATCTTGGGGAGGTGTTGTGAGAAGAGTTATTATCCACCATTATCAAGGTTAGAGTTAGCATCTTAGTTTTACTTTAAGTATGCTACTCGAGCTGACATAAGTGGGTGGGAGGGAAAACACATTTGAGAGAGGCTTCCTATTCTGGGTTTTACACACCAGAGGGTTTTAAGGCTGAGAGGCCAAAAACAAGCACAAGCACATGGTAACAATACACACTCAAGAAACACACAAAGCAACTGCAAACAATAGCAAGAACACGCAAGGTACTACGAGTACCAAGGACATCTAACAACTCATGATATTTGGGGTTAGCTCAATCAAGGCAATTGAGCTTATCCTATTAATCCTAGGGGTCAGGTTGATCATGGTCGTTGACTCCTTCATTTTCTTGCTTCTGGCTTCAGCTAAAACTTGATGGCAGTTGTTTGTCAAGCCGTTGATGTTGATTTGGGAAGTACAGATTTGTAGGTCTTCTTGAATATCATCACATGGTTGTGAGGTCTTCAGAGGGATTGTTGAAGTTCTCCATATATGACAATGTCTCGTGCCAGGCCAAAAAAATTCTAGTCAAGCAACCGAGAGCTTGGTCCTTGACGACTGCAAAAGTGCATGTCCAAGGAGGAACAAGATCAATTTCTTGACAGAGCCGTTGGTGTGAACCAAAGGCAAAACATTTGTCCACACTCTTCTTCCTTTTGCATCTGGAGAGGTTTGAAGACGTCCTTCTGACGATTTTCTCCATCTTGTGTTGCTAAACTTCGGGTCTAATTGGGATACATCGTCCATTAATTAAATTTGAAGTGGAGGAGACAAAAGAGTAAAATCTCTAAAATTATTTGGTAATTAGAGAGGTAAGATTAGAAGTTTTTTAAGAGATAAGAGAAGTATAAGCCACTCTATTGGCTGATTAGGAAAATAAGCTTTTAAATTAGTTTTATTGATGATACTACTTTCGTACCTAACGCCCAAGCTAACTAAGGTCTCCTACAGTCAGAATGGCTCTGATACCAACTCTGTGGGAACCCCGGATTACCCATCCGGAATACCCGATATGCATACAATTCACGATCCCATGATCAGTGTGTCGTGAATCCACATATCCGAGTTGATAACAGAATTACATCATCCATTACAGTACCGAATAATATACTTACAATTGGTCACATGACCAAGTATGATATTGCCACGCAGGGCAAGTCTACAACTAAGCAGCGGATACCAAGCAGCGTTGATGACCCACGCCATGCCTACTACCCTACAGGCAACTGACTGGGAGACGTTCCTAGTTCGCACCAGCGTCGTCGCAATCATCGTCACCTTCCGCGTAGTCTTCTCCATAGTCTGACCAAGTTAATAGCCAGGGACAAAGCCATGGGTACATTTGAATTGTACTCGCAAACCATCTAAGGGGAGAGAGTTTGATATGCAATATGGTTGTATCAAGGATAGGCTCTACTATAGTTTATTTTCTTCAAAAACACGGTTTTCTCGTGTCGATATAGCATGTCCAAAACCATGTTCTACGACATCTCTATATCCTTATTAAAAACATTTACAAAACAGTTTTAGTAAAATCTCTAGGAAGGGGGAAACCCTTTTTATTTCAAAACCCAGGTCGATCAAACATAACCATCCCCATTCATAAAACCAGGTCAATCACACATGACCATCTCCAATTCATCGGCAGTACCCTACAAGTACCCCGAACCATACCCGTGCCACGGCAGTACCCTCCGAGTACTCCATCCGGCACTTTTCTCCATTTTTCTGAAAACCACTTTTTAAAACCAAAACCAACACAGGTTAAGTATGGCCATTCCAACCGTCCATGACCGAGGACTCGGCTATTCGAATAGATTTACACTCTGTAGAGGTTGTACACTTTACCCACAATCATCCGGATACTCATCGTGTGGGCATCTTCTCTGCATAACATCATATGCCACGACAAGCACCCGATCGTAGTTTTTCACCTGCCCACCTTAGCATAAGATCTACCGCCAAGAGGGGTATCCCTCAACACCAAAGCCCAAGTGGCTGTTTGACCCAGGAGTTGAAAATTCCCCAGCCCACTCGACCCTTCGGAATGACACCACCCGTAGTAGTCCTGTACTCACGGTAGCTCATTATTCAATGAGGGCTCTCGGCTTGTACCCCTGCCCCCTGAAAAGGTGACAAAGCGAGCCCAGGTAACCGCTCCTACCTAGGGTGCCACGGAAAAGGTGTCCATGGTCAGACTGCCATTACAATTTGTAGATCCCATACTAAGATGAACAAACTACTCCGCTACGCCTCGTCCCATACCAGGGTAATTGTGGTTGCACGGGTTAATTGGTTTGGTGAACACTTATACACAATGCCCTTTTTCATAAATCCACCATCTCCTTTTTCCTCCGTTTTTCAAAACCTCATTTCCGAAATCCATCAATGGAATAGTTCCTTATTCCAAGGTTTTTTGAAAACATTTTCAAAATCCCAATTTCAGTGTTCCCAACCTAGAATTTTTGCTCCACTACAAAGTTTTCCAAAGGCTATGATGCTAACCATCACGCCACTAAATCCGGGGGATAAATAGGTGTCAAAGGGGGTGTCACCCATGAGGATGATAACAATGACCCATGGAGCTAAGTCACAAACAATTGCTATGTAAGAGTAATAGCAATATGAAATCATGCATTTGGATAAACAGTAATAAATCATGCATTGAGTAAAACTAGGATCAGAGATGCAACAAGTTAGATGGCTTGCCTTGGTTGGCTTGTCCCTGGACTTCCTCAAGTTCTTCAAAGTCATCAAAGTTCCTTCTTCATCAAACTCGTCCCCGGTCGGGTCTAACATCGTGAAAATAAAATGAAAGCAGGCAATCAATCATTCAAGCACAAGCACCAAACCATCTTCCACATCAACTCATACAAGATAACAATCAAATAAGTTTAGATAAAGATTTTTTTTTACACAAAAGGATGCTGCAAGTTGTTGTCACAAAATTAGGTTTCAAGAATTAAAATTACACAATTTGGAAATGGGACTATGTAAAGAATGTAGTCTTTGACAATCAACAAGAAATCATCTTATTCAAACAAGGTAGCGCACACACAAGGACAAAAGCTTCAGATCTAAGCACTTAACACTTTCAAACCATATTTTATAAAGTTTTCAAACTATTTTTGAAAATAAAGTAAAATACAAACTCCTACCATGTGGACTACAATCTAGAGTGAAAAAGAGTTAAACAACTCTAAATAGAAAGTAACCAGCAAGGTTGTTAAACACCAGTAATAAGCTACTATTAAAGTTTCAAACAACAAAATTTTCAAACAGAAATAGTTTCTTAACAATTTTTAAAACATATTCTAATTTCAAACAACGCATGGATCGCAAATAAATCACCATTTATTTTAGAAAAAGGCTATGGGTATGGGACTAATGGCAATTGAAAGGTAACGTAATTATTAACCTACTGCAAGTTGTTCCAAGCAATTTTATTACTTTATTTGAAAGCTACGTGCATTTGAAGATTTCAGATTAAAAAAAAGATCAAACAATACTATAGCCCAACAAATAATTCACCATAAAAATAAACAGAGAGCTAGCATAAGTGGTGTTAGTACTAACAGATGTAAAATTAAGTTATAAAACTAATGGCGTTGGTTTCATGTGATTTAAATCTATAGTTTTGAAACTATTCAAGTTTGAAGTCTGCAGGATTTAAACAATTGCTAAATGATTTTCCCTATAAAAAATCCTATACGGACTGAGATTAACGGGCCGAGCGTGGCAGCTCAGACCGGCCTAGCAGTGCTTCAACTAAACTAGACGCTTTAAAAATCTTGCTTCAGGATATCTACAGATGCACGACCTACGTACGTTGCTCGTTGTCCTCGGCGGAGATGATGGAGAAGGGACGGGGCTCACCGAGGGGAACTTGGAGGTGGCCGAGAAGGCACAGGAGATGGCGTATCATCAATAGGCGGCTCTGCACGGTCGCCTCCGGACGCTGGCGGCTCTCCGGTTGTCGGCTTGGCGAGGGCGTGCTCGTGTCGGGGACGGAGCGGCAGGACGGAGCTTGACGATGGCGATGGATGGAGCAGCGGCGTGAGGTGGCCCTCCTCGGAAGGTTGTGACATGTAGGCGAGATCTATGGTCGTCCACGAGGTCGAGGGCGAGCTTGTGTACGCCAACGTGGACGGCCCGACACCTACAGCGACGTCGGACTCGACGGCGGCTTGGTTCAGACGAGCTGCAGGGAAAACGGTGAGTTGGTTAGGGTTCGCAGGCCTCATAGGAGAAGGAGGAGACAAAGATAGGGGGCGGAGAAGGGCGACGGCAGCGACGCGCAAGACGACCAGCTGATCGGCGGGCACCGCTCAGTCTTGATCTTGGTCGAGAGGCAGGGCCAAGATCTGGAGGTGCTCTGGCATGAGAGAAATAGAGCGAAGTGGTGGTAGGGAGAGGATGAGAGGCTCGGGATTGGCTTAAATAGCTGGTGCGGCGGTGCAGTGCGAGCATGGTGCACGGTTCACCGGCGACACGTGCACGGACGCGATAGAGGGGAAATACGGTGGCATCAAGGATGGCGTGAAGCGTAGAGTGCTAAACAAGGCTCTTCCAGCTTGTTAGCTAGCTGTGTCGGTCAAAACTCGAGGTTTGAGTTGGCATGTGCAGGTGTTTGATTGGCCAAGCGAGGTGGTGAGTGCACGAAGATGGCAACTAGGTATACCGTCTGGGTCCTGGCACGATGCCTTGCAGGTTTTGGGAGACTGTCGCGACCATACACGTCTAGTACGATGGGAACGCCATGCGTGTCTACTGACGTGGTGACTGCCGGCTGGGCAGACAGGGCGGTGGAGTTTTCTTGTAGTAGGTGAATCCATTTGACCTTGGAGTGAAGCAGTTGGACTAAGTGGTGAAGTGACAAGTCCATGGCGAGGCCTAGGGAACTAAGGTGGTCGTTGTCCCCCTGGCCAAGATCGGGTGTCCACCGGAGAGACAGAAGAAAGGGGAGGGTTACAGGAAACTCTACCCCATGCGTATGGCGTGTGGGGTCGGGGTGTCGATATGGAAAGGGGCTGGAAAACGATTGGGGGTCGAAGGGAGGGAGAGATAGATGAGAGGGAAGAGGAAGAATCTTTTCAAGATTTTGGTTTGGCCCCTTCTCTTTTCTTCCAACCGAATATGACAAAACAGCGCTGCAGCTGGCCAGGGCTTTGACCAGAGGGAGAGAGGTCAGAGGTGAGAGTTTTAGAGAGATCAGGGTGATGGGCCAGTGGTGATTCGTTTAGGTTTAGATAGATTGGCTAGATTGGGATGATATGGTAGGTGTTGATTCAAAATTGGGAGTTGAATTCTCAATGGAAGTACAAGTTCACCTAAGATAAGGGTCTGGAGTATTGGTACTGATGCTAAGCATGGAATAGCTAAGACTGGATAGTCTTTGGATTTAAAATAGACCACCAAAGTTTGGTATTTCAAATTGGCCAAAACTCGATGTGTACCCAAATTTTGAAAATTCTGAAAATAAACGTCAAGGCGTTTGGGTTCATAGTGTTCTTGCAATAGATGGCTTTGGAGGTATTCCTCAAAACAATTAGACGAGTAAGAGTGCAAAAAATGACTTTGTCGCCACTTCCATGCATTTTGGATACAAGAGACGTAGAATAGAGAAGAGATTTTACAATAGTTATTTATGATGAGAAAAAAATAGTGATGCTACAAATAGATCGAAATAGAAGTTGAGGCATAGAAAAGTTGATCAAAGCCAAGTGGGGTTTTTGAAAGAAAATAGCCACAAATAGTTTTATAAATAGTGGGTAATATTTCCATAATTTTCAGAGACAAGAATAATACCAAAGAGGTATTATTCCCATTCTGCTATTTATGGAAAAGGAAAATTAGTTGTGAAAATACTTTTATAAAATTACATTTGAAAAAGGAAATGAGTTCTCATATAAGAGTGACCCTTATTTATAATTTTTGATAAACTTGTGTAAAAAAAACTCCTTTCATAAGGAAATCGACTTTTTAGAGTTGACAGAGAAGAAAGTATTTAAAAAGGGTTTTATTTGAAATTTTTTTGAAAATGCTTAGTAAGCATATCCCCACTGGCCATTATAGAACCTGATGTGCTTTAGATAAGTTGGGCCACAGGCCTACTTGTAGATCAAAGACACTTAAAAACAACTCAGTCAATCGAGTCACACAAGGTCAAGCCAAGGCAATGCAAACAACATTCTAGCATTTCAAGAAGAACTTGTGAACAAATGCTCAAGGATGATCATGCCATGGTAGGGTTTAATAAAGGAGCAGGGCTTTTGTAATATTTTCATAAAACAAGGGATATATGAATATCTCCTATTTTTGTTAAAGCTTTTGAAAGGGGTTTGAAATCCATTTGTAAAATGTTTGTAAAAAAATTGGTCCACAAAATATGGGATCATACCAAGGTAGAAATCCCTATAGGTTTTATAAACACTCAGTTTGGAAAGGACTTTGTGTCAAAAAAAAATCTTAGCTCTTTTAGAAAAGCTAAACCAATTGAAATAAGAGGAGTTGCCAAGGTAATGGTTTCTATCAAATAGCTAGTAGAAATTGAAATGGCACGATCATAAGAGCACAAGGATTATGTTGGTTCACAATCTTATTTATCAAACAACACTCTTGCAAACAAGATTTTCACAACAATCCAAGCAAACACACAGGAACTCTATTTTATCTATCTGGTTGCAAAAAGTTTTTGTTGGCCCTCATTTTTGCATTACCAAACTCTGCTCAAATAGGGTTACAAAAGTTGGGGTGTTACAACTTTAGCATAGCCAGCTAGAATCTCACTGGCCATGCCAGCGTACATCAGGACCAGAAGGTAAGGCTTATTCGACGGCCACCTTCATGGATATGTTCTTCATTCTCTGATGGAGTTCACATGATGTTGACTCCTTGATTCCATCTACGGGGTAGCCGGGACCGCCCTCTATCATTCGTCGTGCATCGTCGGTCGGGGCCTCAAATTCAGCCACGCTGCTTTTCCGCTTAGATGGGTCGGCGGTAATATCGAGTGCAGGATCTTGCTGGTGCACTACTCCTCTAAGTTCGTCAATCTGCTGTTGTTGCTCATTAAGTCTGGCAAGCAACTGGTTGAACTTGTCATTTTCCTCATCCTGCTGTCGCTTCTTTGCTCTCGCTCGGCTTCTGTAAGTCTCTTGGTCTTTGGCAAACCCAAGCCACCACGGGTAAGAAGGACCAAAGCCTCGCATTCGTCCTCCATATTCATCATTCCCGAGGACCAGGGTGAGCAAGTCTTTCTCTCTATCTGGAGTGAACTATCTTTTTCCCTCTTTAATTTCTTTCACTATTTTTTTCCAATTTTCCCTGGGTATCCTAAGACCGTCACTGCAGATAAGGTCCCCTGTTAGTTCGTCGTATGAACCACCATGCGCAAGGAACCAATTTCTTGCTCTCATTTCCCACTCATCACGGATGGGTTCAGGTGTGATCCCTTTAGCAATCATCTCTTGCTCTTTCTTATCCCACTTTGGGATGGCAGTCTCATAGCCCCCTGGCCCCAGCGTGTGGTGATATTTCTTCTTGTCGGCATTTTTCTTGTTCTTTTCTGATAATGCCTTGGCATCTTCTGACTCCTTGTACTCCTGAAATGCCTTCTAGTGATTCGCCTGCTTGGCTAGATACCCTTCGAATACTGGCACTTTCTTTGTCTTCAGATAGTTTTTCCATAGTTTCTTCTTCCACACCCGGAACAGTTTGGCCATCTTCTTTAGAGTCCACTGCTTGACTTTGGCCCTTAGTTCTCTTGCGGCGTCTTCATTCTCACATTCTGGCAGGTTGAAATGTGCCATGAGATCATTCCAAAGACTCTCTTTGTACCTTTCGACGACATAGTCACTATCGTCTGCCCCTTTGCGCTTGTTCCACTCCCGAACGCTGATCGGGACGTGATTCCTAACCAAAACTCCGCATTGCTTCTTGAATGTGTCGGCAACCTTCTTAGGAAGCTTGGGTTTGCCCGTAGGCAATATGACCTCAAAGGTGTAATGCGTTCGTGCATCCAACTTTTTGGTCGGGCCTCGTTTTGTAGCTTTGCTTGATGTGGAGGCCTAAGAGGAGAAACATTCGTCAATTAATGTATATGTATACAATATACAGCTATCTCCAATATTTTTCACATATTACAAGTGATTGCCGAACTTCATATATATACCTCGTCGGACTTTGTTATTTGTCCACCGGCTTCTCCATCAGCGGAGCTATCGCCTTCTCCGTCATCGGAGCTATCGCCTGCCCCATCGGCTTCATCTTCGTGTCGGTCGACCTCCATTCCATCTCCGGAGGGGTTCAGATATGACAACGGAGATTCAGCTGGTTCAACATCGGGGGCGTCTTTGATTATATCTTCGAGAAGTTCTTCCTCTTCTAGGTTCCTGCTATGTGGATCCATAGTTTCTGCAAAATACCGACATTTGTATTTCAATTATGGACGCTATATGGAACAATACCGATATTTGATTAACTAATAAACTTACAAGCTAGCTAACAAATAAACTAATAAACTAACTACCAAAAAATAAACTAACAAACTAACAAAAATAACCTAACAAAATTACTAATAAACTAACTAGCTAGCTAGCAAATAATTAACTAGCAAAGAATTAACCTAACTAGCTAGCTAACAAATAAACTAATAATCTAATAAAGTAACTACAAAAAAAATACTAACAAACTAACAAAAATAACCTAACAAAATTACTAATAAACTAATAAACTAGCTAGCTAGCTAGCAAATAATTAACTAGCAAAGAATTAACCTAACTAGCTAGCTAACAAATAAGCTAATAATCTAATAAACTAACTACAAAAAAATAAACTAACAAACTAACAAAAATAACCTAACAAAATTACTAATAAACTAACTAGCTAGCTAGCAAATAATTAACTAGCCAAGAATTAACCTAACTAGCTAGCTAACAAATAAACTAATAATCTAATAAACTAACTACAAAAAAATAAACTAACAAACTAACAAAAATAACCTAACAAAATTACTAATAAACTAATAAACAAACTAACTAGCTAGCTAGCTAGCAAATTAAATAACTTAACAAAAAACTAAATAACTTAATCTAACTAAGAATAACAATCTAACTAAATAACTTAAACTAACCTTATCTAACTAAATAACAATCTAACTAAATAACATCTAACTTAAACTAATCTAACCAAATAACATCTAACTAAATAACATCTAACTTAATCTAATCTAACTAAATAACATCTAACTTAATCTAACTAACTAAAATTAACAAAAAAACCTAATTAACCCTAAAACAGTACCTACAGCGAGGCGGGAGCGGAGGCAGCGTGGACGGTTGACGTCGGACGGCAGCGCGGACGGCGGCGAGGCGGGAGCGGAGGCGGCGCGAACGGCGGTGGCGCTCGGGCGCGCGGACGGCGGCGGCGAGGCAGGAGCGGACGTCGGCGGCGAGCTCCGATCCGGGCAGCCTGGCGGCGTCTGCTTCTTCTCCTCGCGCGCGAAAACATCGAAGTCCCGGTCAGTGGAACCGACCGGGGACGACGGACGACTTTTATACCCCCAGGCCTTTAGTCCCGGGGGGTGGCTCAAGCCGGGACTAAAGGGGGGGGGTCTTTAGTCCCGGTTTGAGCCACCGGCCGGGACTAAAGGCCTTGGCGGGGGGTTCCCCGGAAAGAGGCCTTTAGTCCCGATCTGTGGTTCGGGCCGGGACTAAAGGCCCAAAACAGGGAAACCCTATTTTCTATTTTTTGTTTTATTTGTTTTATAAATAATTATCTATTTGCATATTCTTTTTGCATATTTTAGAATTTGACAAAACTATGAATATAAAAAGTGTTGGAAATTGAATAACTAATTCAAAACTAGTTTCTATTTTCAAAATCAATTATTTTAACTATTCAAACTATTAACTATTTTGCCATTTTAATTAAAACTATATTGATTAATATTCTTTTTGCATATTTTAGAATTTGATAAAACTATGAATATAAAAAGTGTTGGAAATTGAATAACTAATCCAAAACTATTTTCTATTTTCAAAATCAATTATTTTAACTATTCAAACTATTAACTATTTTGCCATTTTAATTAAAACTATATCTTCGAGAAGCTCCGCTACGGGAGATTTCCCAACCGTTTCCCCAACACAGTTAGAGGAGATAGAGTCTTTCACGGGCTTGCAGGGAAATTTTTCCGAGGCGGAGCTTCCGAAGATGCCGTAGGGCGCGAGCACCAATGACATCTTCGAGAAGCTCCGCTACGGGAGATTTCCCAACCCTTTCCCCAACACAGTTAGAGGAGATGGAGTCTTTCACGGGCTTGCAGGGAAATTTTTCCGAGGTGGATCTTTCGAAGATGCCGTAGGGCATGAGCACCAACGACATCTTCGAGAAGCTCCGCCACAGGAGATTTCTCAACCCTTTCCTCCACACAGTTAGAGGAGATGGAGTCTTTCACGGGCTTGCAGGGAAATTTTTCCGAGGCGGAGCTTCCGAAGATGCCGTAGGGCATGAGCACCAATGACATATTCGAGAAGCTCCGCCATGGGAGATTTCCCAACCCTTTCCTCTAGCCATGGGGATGAAACTCTCCCTGCCTTCTAGGTTGGCTTGTTGAGCTGCTTGCCATGGCGTATCGATGCTCCTTTTATAGGCACGGCGCCGCTTCTACTTTGTCTTGTTCCTCCGACAGGGGCGTCATGCGCTACATGCTTTATCTCATCGAGCAGTGCATCCACCCATGCGTCCTTATCCTGCCGACAGCTTTAGTCTCGGTTGCACCCACCAGCCGGGACTAAAGGTTACCCACACATCCTGGCCTAAAGGTTACCCACCAGCCAGGACTAAAGGTTGCCATACATGCATGCTCCTTAAATAAAGGTTTAGTACATTCCATACATGCATTACATAAAAGGTTTAATACATTATTACATTATTGCACCAATATTCCTATCTATTATTTCTGTTTTCTTCTGGGTCGTAGCCATGGAGAATCTTCATCATTCAGTAGGATGCTTGGGTCAGTTTTCACTTTGAAGGGCAGAATTTCATGAAACTTATTATAATCTACTGACATGTTTGTCTTGTCATCTACTCCCACGATGTTTCTTTTCCCTGAAAGAACTATGTGGTGTTTTGGCTCATCGGACGATGTCTTCTTTTGCTGATTTCTTTTTCTCGTTTTTGTAGACATGTCCTTCACATAGAAAACCTAAGCGACATCGTTGGCTAGGACGAATGGTTCATCCATGTACGCAAGATTGTTGAGATCCACTATTGTCATGCCGTACTTTTGGTCTACAACTGCCCCGCCTCCTGTCAACTTCACCCATTTGCACCGAAACAAAGGGATCTTAAAAGTAGGTCCATAGTCAAGTTCCCATATCTCCTCTATGTACCCGTAATATGTTTCTTTCTGCCCATTATCGTCTGTTGCATCAAAGCGAACACCACTGTTTTGGTTGGTGCTCTTTTTATCTTGGGCAACCATGTAAAATGTATTCCCATTTATCTCGTACCCTTGGAAAGTACATATAGTCGAAGATGGTGGCCTGGCCAAATAGTACAGCTGATCTCCAACGGTGTCGTCATTCATGAGATGTGTCTACAACCAACTGCCGAAAGTCTTCTCGTGTTCCCCTTTAATCCAAGAGTCAGCCTTCCCCGGATTTTCGGAGCGTAGAATATTCTTATGTCTCACGATATACGGAGCCACCACAGTGGAATTGTGTAGAACTGTGTAGTGTGCTTGAGAGAATGAATGCCCATCCATACATACTTTTGCTTTCCTTCCTAGTGTGCCTTTTCCTGTCAGCCTACCCTCATACCGAGATTCAGGAACACCAATCGGCTTAAGGTCAGGAAGAAAGTCCACACAAAACTCAATGACCTCCTCTGTTCCATACCCCTTGGAGATGCTTCCTTCTGGCCTAGCACGGTTACGAACATATTTCTTTAAGACTCCCATGAACCTCTCGAAGGGGAACATATTGTGTAGAAACACAGGACCAAGAATTCTAATCTCTTCGACTAGGTGAACTAGGAGGTGTGTCATTATATTGAAGAAGGATGGCGGGAACAACAACTCGAAGCTGACCAGACATTGGACCACATCAATCTGTAACCCTGATAGACTTTCTCGATCGATTACCTTCTGAGAAATTGCATTGAGGAATGCACATACCTTCACAATTGCCAGGCGAACATTTTCCGGTAGAATTCCCCTCAATGCAACTGGAAGCAATTGCGTCATAAGCATGTGGCAGTCATGAGACTTTAGGTTTTGGAATTTTTTGTCTTTCATATTTACGATTCCCTTTATATTCGACGAGAAGCCAGTCGGGACCTTGATACTAAAAAGGACTTCAAAGAAGATTTCCTTCTCTTCCTTGGTAAGAGCGTAGCTGGCATGCCCTTGAAACTGCCCTGGATGCATGCCATCTCATCCTTTATGACGTTCCTGGTCCTCCCGTGCTTCCGGTGTATCTTTTGACTTCCCATACAAGCCCAGGAAGCCTAGAATATTCACGCAGAGATTCTTCGTCAGGTGCATCACGTCGATTGCAGAGCGGACCTCATGGACTTCCCAATAGGGTAGCTCTGAAAATATAGATTTCTTTTTCCACATGGGTGCGCGCTTATCAGGGCCGTTAGGAACAGGTTGGCTGCCAGGACCCTTTCCAAAGATTACTTTTAAATCTTTGACCATATCAAATACTTCAGCACTAGTATGGGTGACAGGCTTCCCCGGGGTTCTGCCTTGCCATTGAAATGCTTGCCTTTTTTCTTTAAGGGATGCTTGGGCGGAAGAAAATGACGATTGTACGGGTACACATTCTTCCTATATTTGTCCAGATATATACTTTCTGTCTGATCCAAACAGTGCGTGCATGCATTGTATCCCTTGTTTGACTGTCCTGAAATGTTACTAAGAGCAGGCCAATCATTGATGGTTACGAAAAGCAACGCTCGAAGGTCAAATTCCTCTTGTTTGTGCTCGTCCCACACATGTACACCTGGTTCGGCCCACAGCTATAAAAGTTCATCAACTAATGGCCTTAGGTATACATCAATGTCGTTGTCGGGTTGCTTTGGACCTTGGATAAGCACTGGCATCATAATGAACTTCCGCTTCATGCACAACCAAGGAGGAAGGTTGTAGACACATAGAGTAATGGGCCAGGTGCTGTGACTGCAACTCTGCTCCCCAAAAGGATTCATGCCATCTGTACTTAGACCAAACCATAAGTTCCTTGCCTCACCTGCAAATCTCGGGAACTCTCTCTCTCGATTTTTCTCCACTGCCGACCATCAGCGGGGTGCCTCAACTTGTCATCTTTCATACGATCTTCCATGTGCCATCGCAACAACTTCGCATGATCTTTATTTCTGAATAGACGTTTCAACCGTGGTATCATAGGAGCATACCACATCACCTTGGTAGGAACCCTCTTCCTGGGTGGCTCGCCCTCAATATCACCAGGGTCATCTTTTCTGATCTTATACCGCAATGCAGTGCATACCTGGCATTTATCCATATTCTCGTACTTCTCACCGCGGTAGAGGATGCAGTCATTAGGGCATGCATGTATCTTCTGCACGTCTAATCCTAGAGGGCAGACAAGCTTCTTTGCTTCATACGTGCTGGCGGGCAATTCGTTCTTTCTTGGAAGCATCTTCTTCATCAGTACCAGCAACTTTTCAAATGACGAGTCAGTCACACCAGTCTCTGCCTTCCACTTCAGCAATTCCAGTGTGCTACCCAGCTTCTTTTGGCCATCTTCACAAGTTGGGTACAACAATTTGTTGTGGTCCTGTAACATCTGCTCAAACTGCAACCTCACCTTTTCTGTGTCGCAGCCTCGCCGTGCATCAGAAATGACCCGGCCAAGATCATCAGCGGGCTCATCTGGTTCCCGTTCTTCACCCTTATCTTCTTCTTCATTGTCTTCCATTGCGGTATCAGCATACTCAGGGGACATAGATCGGTAGTTGTCATCAGCGTTCTCTTCTTCATCATCGTCTTCCATCATAACCCCTCTTTCTCCGTGCTTGGTCCAAACATTATAGCCAGACATAAAACCGGACCGAAGCAGGTGGCTCTGAATGACTCTTGAGCTAGTGTGATCCTCCTCATTCTGACATTCAACACATGGACAAAACATAAAGCCACCACCATGCTTGTTTGCCTCGGCCGCATCTCGAAAAGAATGCACGCCTTCTCTGTAAGCGGCTGTGCATCGATCACCGTACATCCACGGATGGCTCATCTGCGTCATACAACAGTATGTCAAATGCAATCATGATCCTAAAATTAGTACCGCATGGTCTAAACAAGGAAATATAGTTGCTAACCTTTTAGAACAAGTGGAAATAAAGAGGAAGAGGCTTAAGCGTGGCTCGGGCACCTCATATCGTAGTTGTGTTCGGTGCACTTAAGCGGCATTGCTCTAACACACATTTCAACAAACACCTCTAGTGTATAGGAATGAAATGGAGAACTAGCACAAACCCACACTCCTCCATCCAAGAAAAAAACAAGGGAGAGGGGAGAGGTGCTACGGCCATATATATATAGGCAGAAGCCTTTAGTCCCAGTTTTAGACACAAACCGGGACTAAAGGGGGCGGACATGCGGGCTGCCCACCGCATAGCCCTTTAGTCCCGGTTTGTGTCTCAAACCGGGACTAAAGCTTTGTAACGGGCCGGGACTAAAGACTCCCGGGCGGTTGGGCGAATTTGGGGCGACGTGGCCGGGCCTTTAGTCCCGTCCCAGATTACGGCCGGGACTAAAGGGTCCTGACCAAAGGCCCATTTTCCACTAGTGGGAGTGATGTGTGAGTAGTCTACCTTGGACTATGGGTCCATAGCAGTAGCTAGATGGATGTCTTCTCCTCCATGTGCTTCATGTTTAGATCTTATGAGCTGCCTATCATGATCAAGATCATCATCATGTAATTCTACATGTTGTGTTTATTGGGATCCGATGAATATATTGAGTACTATGTCAAGTTGATTTGTGATTTATCATCTCTATGTTGTTTATGATCTTGCATGCTCTCCGTTGCTAGTAGATATCTTGGCTGTGTGGATGCTAGTGACTCCAAGAGGGAGTATTTATGCTCGATAGTGGGTTCATGCCTCTAGTAACCTGGGAGAGTGACAACAACTTCTAAGGTTGTAGATGTGCTGTTGCTACTAGGCAGAAAACATCAATCTTGTGTTCAAGGACATTTGTATTGTTTACATTACACACTTTGCTTAAGGCGATAATCTGTTGCTTGCAACTTAATACCCAACGGTTGTTCCGATGATATCCGGTGAGTGGATTATTAGTCACAGATTCAGTTGGATTACGGTCTATGTATTATGTGGTAATGCCCAAGTGAATCTCATAGTGATCCTCATAACATGTACATGCATTGCTTGCATTCTTTATTCTGTCAATTGACCAACTGTAATTTGTTTACCCAGCATGTTATTTATCTTTATGGAGAGACACCTCTAGTGAACTGTGACCCCCGGTCCATTCTTTTACATTCATATTACTTTTTACTTTCTACAAGCATTATTTACTTTCTTGCAAACGAATATCTATTACCACATGATACGTTTAATCCTTTGTTTACAGCAAACCGGTGAGATTGACAACCTCACTGCTAGTTCAGGCAAATTATTTTGGTTGTGTTATGTGCAGGTTCCACGTTGCTGCTGGTGCCAGAGCTACGCCCAGGTAGGCGCCATAAACAAATTGTCTGGAGCTGTCGCCAAGCCAGCTAGCATCAACCTTCAGAAGTGGTTTCTTTCTCCTAATGGTTTGATTAAACCTTGGTTTCATACTGAGGGAAACTTGCCACTGTGCTCATCATACCTTCCTCTTGGGGTTCCCAACTGGGTGGCTAGCACCGCCAATCAAGCATTTTTCTAGTGCTGTTGTCGGGGAGAAAGAGGATTTATGCAAGGGGGGTCTCTCGCTTCCAATCTTTTACTTTGTTATTGTTTTGCTTACTTTCTTTACTTTATTTTTTCTTGCATCTTTTTATCAAAAATACAAAAAAATTAGTTCCTTTATAATTGTTATTTTTGCTTGTCTGCTTTTAGTCTTGCTATAATGGGTACTCCTGAGAACACCAAGTTGTGTGACTTTACTAGCACAAACAACAATGATTTCATCTGCACTCCTATTGCGCCACCTGCTCCCGAGGCAAATTTTTATGAGATTAAACCTGCTTTGTTGAATCTTGTTATGAAAGAGCAATTTTCTGGTGCTAGTACTGATGATGCTGCAGCTCATCTCAACAATTTTGTTGAGCTATGTGAGATGCAAAAGTATAAGGATGTAGATGGAGATATTATTAAGCTTAAGTTGTTTCCTTTTTCTTTGAGAGGAAGAGCTAAGGATTGGTTGCTATCTTTGCCTAGAAATAGTATTGATTCTTGGGTTAAATGTAAGGATGCTTTTATTGGAAAATATTATCCTCCTGCTAAGATTATATCTTTGAGAAGTGATATTATGAGGTTTAAACAGTTTGATAATAAACATGTTGGTCAAGCTTGGGAAAGAATGAAATCTTTGATAAAGAATTGTCCCACTCATGGACTGACTACTTGGATGATTATCCAAACCTTTTATGGAGGACTAAATTTTCTTCAAGAAATCTCTTGGATTCAGCTGCTGGAGGTACTTTTATGTCCATCACCTTGGGCGCCGCAACAAAGCTTCTTGATAATATGATAGTAAATTATTCTGAGTGGCACACCGAGAGAGCTCCACAAGGTAAGAAGGTAAATTCTGTTGAAGAAACCTCTTCCTTGAGTGATAAGATTGATACCATTATGGCTATGCTTGCAAATGATAGAGCTCATGTTGATCCTAATAATCTTCCTTTAGCCTCTTTGGTTGCTCAAGAAGATCATGTTGATGTAAACTTCATTAGAAATAATAATTTCAACAACAGTGCATATAGGAAAAAATTTGCTAGCAAGAATTATAGGTCGTATCCTTCTACCAATGGTAATGGTTATGGTAACTCTTATGGTAATTCCTCCAACAATAATAGGGGCGTGCCCTCTGATCTTGAAGTCATGCTCAAGGACTTCATTAGTAAACAAACTGCTTTTAATAAGTCTATTGAGGAAAAGTTGGGTAAAATTGATATTCTAGCTTCTAAAGTTGATAGCCTTGCTCTTGATGTTGAAATTCTGAAACTAAATGTCTTGCCTCATGATGTGAAATAAAGCAAGACTTTGAATGCCATTCGGGTTAAGATTGATAATAACATTAGGATGTTAGCAGAATTGCATGCTAGGTGAGAAAGAGAAGATGAGATGGCTAGAAATATGAAGGTTTGTACTATTACCACCACTAGTGATGTTGTTTCAAATGCTAGCAATCCTCTTACTTTGATTGGTGTAGTGAAAATTCCTACTCCTTGTGTGAAATTGCCTAAAACTGCAAAAACTTTTTCTAATAAAAGTGCTGAAATTTTTCGGAGTATGGGTGACAAGGGTATAGTTAATAGAGCCCGTTAGTTGAGTACCCCTGAGGCCCGTTAAGCTAGGACCAATTGTAATGATAGTCGAATACGAGTTCCTACCGTATGTCGATATTGTAATATGTATCGGACCCTACCCGATCCTCAAGACCTGGCCATCTATATATAGAGGCCAGGAGGGGACGGTGTAGGCCAGATTGAAAGCAAGCCAGGTTGAACACCCAAGTTTACTTTCGACACACACCTATTTCGACTAATTTTACCTTCGAGCTCATCCGACGCCCTATCTCCCCGACCCTAAGTCCTTCATCTAGGACATTTGTCGAGTTAACCCTCGTCAATTGGCGCCGACCGTGGGGACGCGGGCGTCGGAATCATGAATTCGACGGCTTTTTCGCTTTTAGCCAACAGCAGTTCAGAACTCGACGGAAGTCAAGAGATGGAGTTAACTATTGGAAGTTTGAGCATCATCGTCGGGCCATCAGGTTCATCCCGCCTCTCGGATTCGACGAAACCAGATCCATCGGCAAACAAGCCCGAAGCAGAGGAAACATTGGAATCATCAGAAGGCTCTTCCAGCGAGGTAAACTCGCCGGTCAGTTTCGACAAAACACCAATCGCAGAAGGCAAAAAAATTCAGAAAAAATTCAACTCGGAAGAAAGAGCGTGTCAGACGCACAACAACGCAAAGGACTTCGCCGTGGGAAGCAGCGGCGTCTCCAAGGTACATCAGTTATGCGTCATTATCACTGAAGCAGAAAAAGAAAACAGTAGCGAAGGAAATAAGCATGTCGACAGGCAAGTCGACAACGTAAAAGATCACAACAGAAAGGAAAAGGAGAAAGTCCATGTCTCGGCTGGTGAATGGAGGATGATCAAGTTAGCTATCAACCATGGTACAGTAGTACCCGAAGGATCGAGAAGAGAAGTACTAATGGGGTATCAGTATGCATTATACCAGCACAGGAAGAAACTAAGGGAGGAAAGAGATATGGTTTTTCAAGATAATAACAGTACATCAAGGGAGGAATACTGGGAAGACTACAGTGAAGATTCAGAATACAGCAGAGAAAGGCGTGGAGACCCAAAACACAACAGGGGGGCGACAGCATACGGCAGAGAAGAGGAGTACTCAAGGAGCCCTACCCCGCAGCTAGAAGAGGAGGAAGATGACTTCATAAAAAAACACCAGAAGCAGCACTAGTAGCAGCACAAGCATATTTACTAGCTACAAGACCAGAACCCGAGGACCCACGGGAAGATATGCACCGAGCCGCGATACGAAGCCTCGGAATAGTAGAAGGAAAGATCAGGGAACAAGGTCCAGAGACAAAGTCGACAAGCCACAAGGGAAATCAAAAGAAGAAGTTCAGATGCAATTTCAAAGACATCGAGTATGGCGAGTCATCAGAAGAGAAAAAGCGGCAGAAAAGGAAGGAGGACGCAAGAAGTATAATAGCACAAGCTCGAGTAAATAAATCGCGTCATGCTTGGAGGGAAGAGAATTACGAAGACGACGATAAAGATATGGGTGTGTTATGCTTTACCCGCAGGGTTCGCAAAACACGGGTACCCAAAGGATTCAAATTACCACACGACCAACCTAAGTATGATGGGTCGTAAGAACCTACCCTATGGTTATCGGATTATCTGCAGGCAGTGCAGATATTGGGGAGAACAAAGGCGACTGCAATGCAAAGTTTGCAGCTGCACCTCACCGGCACCGCATGGTCCTGGCTGAATACCCTACCCAACAAATCCATCGGAAGTTGGGGGGAACTCAAAAGTCAATTCACAAGAAATTTTCGCTCCACCTACAAGCGCCCAGCATCACTGGAGAAAGTTAAAACATGTGTGCAGAGGAAAGGCGAAACGCTACGTTCATATATACAACGCTGGAGTATAATCAAAAACTCAGAAGAGGACGTCTCCGACGAACGAGCAATAGACGCCTTCTCGGCCGGACTTCGTCGCTCAGATCTCGTGGAAGAAATAGGAAGAACAAGACCTACGACAGTAGCCGAGCTAATGGAACAAGCCAACAAATTCGCTGATCGAGAGGACGCGTATAACAACAATAGAGGATGTTCACCAGAAGTCGACAGAATAAGTAGACAGAGGAGACAACACCGCAACAGGGATAACCAAGGAAGGCGAAATCAGGTAGCCGCGGGTTATGTACTAGAAGAAGAGGAAGGATATGAAAGTAGAAGGTTTCAGGCAAAAGGAGTAGAAAAATCGAGATACTCCGGTCCCTCGGCCGAGGACATGCTATACGGACCTTGTCGAATCCACTACGCGTATCTTGACGGCAAAAGAGTCTCAAATCACCAGATGAAGGATTGCAGAACATTCCTAAGGTTGCAAAGCGCCTGATGCCTATGATGAATGTGGCGTCAGTCGGTCCTTGTGCGTGGTGAATGACCAGCCCGTTGGGAACCCCAAGAGGAAGGTATGATGAGTGCAGCAGCAAGTTTTCCCTCAGTTAAGAAACCAAGGTTTATCGAACAGGAGAAGGGAGACGGTGACGACTGAAGGTGTTTGTGGAACCTGCACACACACAGACAAATACTTTGCTCCCAACTTGCGATGAGGTTGTCAATCTCACCGGCTTGCTTGAAACAAAGGTTATGAGTGTATCGAGTGGAAAACAGTAGTAAAATGCTAGTAAAGTAAACAGTGCGGGAATAGTAAACAGGTGATTGCAATATGATTAAAATAGGACCGAGGTCCACAGTTCACTAGTGGTGTCTCTCCATAGATAAATAACATGCTGGGTAAACAAATTACAGTTGGGCAATTGATAGAATAAAGATAACGTGATATGTCAAGAAGATCACTATGAGATTCACTCTGGGCATTACAACAAAATACATAGACCGCCATCCAACTGCATCTATGACTAATAATCCACCCTCGGGGATATCATCCGAACACCCCAAAAGTATTAAGTTGCGAACAACAGATAATTGCATTAAGCAAAGTGTGTAATGTAAACAAAGCATATGCCCTTGAGCATATGAATGTTGTTTTCTCCCTAGTAGCAACAGCACATCTACCACCTTAGAGGTTTCTGTCACTCCCCCAGGTGAAATAGAGACATGAACCCACTATCGAGCATAAATACCCCCTCTTGGAGTCACTAGCAACTACTCGGCCAAGATAGCCACTAACAACGGAGAGCATGCAAGATCATAAACAACATAGAGATAACAAAAGATATAATTCAGTACAGCAACTTAATCATAAACACCAATATTCATCGGATCCCAACAAACCAACATCATAGTATTACATAACGGTGATCTCAATCATGTAGGGCAGCTCATGAGATCTAAACATGAAGCACATGGTGGAGAAGACAACCATCTAGCTACTGCTATGGACCCATAGTCCAAGGTAGACTACTCACTCATCGCTCCGAAGGCAAGCATGGCGATGAAGAAGACCTCCGGTGGTGATTCCCCTCTCCGGCAGGGTGCCGGGAAGAGCTTCTGGACCCTCCCGATCTTCGGGTCGACGGCGGCGGTGGATCGCGATGTATTCTGGAAAACTGATCGGGCTTTAGGTTTTTCTCGTCAGGGGGTATATGTAGGCGAAAGGAGGCTGTCAGAGGGGGTCCCACGCCCCCTCACACGGGGCTGGCGCGGCCAGGGGGGTGGCCGCGCCGCCCCTGTGTCTGGGGCCCACGTGGCCCCTCTCCGTCAGGTCTTCGGATGTTTGGGAGCTCCCCGGTGAAATATGACTTCAGGAACTTGTTTCGTCCAATTCCGAGAATATTTCCTGTGTATCACTTCTGAAACACAAAAACAGCAGAAAACAGGAAACTGGCACTGTGGCACTTCGTTAATAGGTTAGTTCCGGAAAATGTATAAAAATGCCACTAAGTGTAACGAAACAATAGGCAAATGGTGTAAAACAAAGCATGGAGCATCAAAAATTATAGATACGTTTGAGACGTATCAAGCATCCCCAAGCTTAACTCCTGCTCGTCCTCGAGTAGGTAAGTGATAACAAAAGAATAATTTTTGAGGTGACATGCACCTACACAATCTTGATCATATATGTAAGCATTGGTGAGCTGGGATCAATAGAACTTAAAACATGGGCATGAAAGATATAATCATGACAATAAGAACTTAGCAACCATGTTGTAAACATGCAAATGAACACAAACAAAAGATCATGATAATGAAACAATGAAAGTCAAACGTGTGTTCAAATCATAAGGAAAAACATACAAGTGGTTTTCAGCTTGTCCTTCAAAGAGAGCAAAACATAAATGCATAGGACACCTCAAAGTTTAAGTGGGCGACTAGATACAAATAATTTAAGAACAAGTGAAACCAACAATATGAGTCAATCAATGAACCTTGGGACAATGCATATCACACTAAGAATGACAACTATGATCTCTTAATGGTGCATAAAGGAAGAAGGTGGTGACTCAACATAAAAGTAGAAGAAAGGCCCTTCGCAGAGGGAAGCAGTGATTTAAACATGTGCTAGAGCTTTTCATTTGTAAAACAGAGATAAAACTTGATTTTGAGAGGTGGTTGTCTTTGTCAACGACTGGCAATGGGGTTCTTACTATCTTCCATACAAAAATAAAGCAAGTTTTTGAGAGAGAGATTGGCACTTCGTGCTCTTTTTATAAAACTTGGCACTCCTCCCCACCTTTTCCTTTCACATACCATGGCTAACCGATTCCATCGGGTGCCCACCAACATTCACATTCTTTGGAGGAGTGCCTTTTTCTTTCTTTTTTTCCTTTTTTTTCTTTTTGGAATAAACAATATGGAAGATAGCAAATCCGACCACTACGTCCCCATGAGCTGAAAACAGTGTCACAAAACGAGAAGTATTTTGAAGGTTTTTGAAAGGTAGCACACGAAAATTTTACTTTGGAATGGCTTACAAATACCAAGCATAGGAATTTATAGTGGACACAATGGCAAACTTGGCTTTTAGGAGTTGGATGCACGAGTAGAGCTCATACTCAGTACAAGGCGAGGGCTGGCAAAAGACTGGGAGCGACCAACTAAGAGAGCAGTAATGGCCATAATCATGCAAAGCGACAAAGCGACATTAAAAGAAGCATACGATGGCATCAAAAGTCAAAAACTAAATGATCATGAAGGATAAAGGCGACTTTGGAAGAGTCTAACATGTGTGAGCATGCGCCAAGTCAACCCAAATAAAGCATCAAGGAGAAAACCAAAATAATGCTTCCATACAATAAAAACAACGCATGATTTTTTCAAAGGCTCATTAAGCAATCTCAGTTATTTGAGACAAGTCATGCTACAGCAAAACCACTAAGCATACTATCAAAAAGACATCAAGCATGACATGAAAAAGCCTAAGCCGCAGTCTACACAAGCTCATTCTTGTACCACTATTTTGCACAAAGCTTTTTCTCTTTTCCAACACCATTTGAAATTTTTATAAACACCTCTTTTGATGAAAACCAATGAAGTTCAGAGGCAAAAATACACCTTGAAGAAAAGATATGACAAGATCTGAACGCATATCAAGGCGAAAACGAAAACCAAAAGCAGTAGCAGAAAAACTAGAATGCTCGATTAATAAGAGTGAAAACTAGAGCATTCTTTGCAAATGAAAACGAGTACATCTCCTCCAAAGGAAATTTGTTGGGGTCCAACCATTTATTGCAGCAAACAAACAAACTAAACAAACTAAGAAAACTAAAACAACTGACGCTCCAAGAAAAACACATAGTGCATGAAGCAATAAAAATATAGTGTTTTGAAAGGTGACCTGATTTTTGCCGATGAAGAAGGGGTGCCTCGGGGGCATCCCCAAGCTTTGACGCTTGTACTTCTTGGATATTTCTTGGGGTGATGCATGGGCATACCCAAGCTTGAGCTTTTGTCCATTCTTCAACTCATCTCATCATTCTCCAATCCCTACACTTGAAAACTTCCTTCATACAAAACTAAACACAATTCTATTAGCAACATTAGTGTAAGCATAAAATATATTCATCCTCTTTTAGCTTCAGGTTTCAACCCAAAACCACCACATATAAAGTATATACTACTGTAGCAACTTCCACAAGAGTTCCATGATCAAAAAGAACTCGAAAGAAAGCGATAAAGTGGCAAAAACAAATATTGGCAGAAATCTGTCAAAACTGGACAGCTGATAATGGACGAATTTTTGAGGGATTTTCTGTTGCTCAAATCAAAAAGTGTTCAACTAAGAAAAGTTTGGATATAACCTGGGGCATATGCACAAGAAATCGCAGGTCCAAAAGATAAACAGAGAATTTTCACGAATTTTTACGGTGCAGCACTGAAAACAGTTTCAGGACAGCAATAACCCCAAATCTTTACCTCACTCAAATTAGAGGATTCTCTTGGCACAAAAACGAAATAAACAAGATAAGGAGCGGTCATTACAGTAGTAATGACTTCCAAGACTCAAGAAAAAGAAAAAGTACTGAAAAGTAAACAATGGGTTATCTCCCAAAAGTGCTTTTCTTTAACGCCTTTGAGCTAGGCGCAGAAAATTGCGAATCAAGTAATATCAATAGATGAAGCGCTAGGATCAGAGCGTGCCTTACCTCTCCCTTTCTTACCTTTGCTCTTGACTCTAGGAAAGACATGGTTATTGCAAGGTGGAGTAGTAAATGTTATATTGCCTTTTCCCACATCGATAACGGCGCCAAGGAGCTTCAGAATGGATCTTCCAAGTGTGATTTGTCCTTTTCCTACACATTCAATAACAAGATAATCAGTAGATATCATTCTTCCTAGGATTTTTGTAAAGACTCCTTCAGCTATTCCAAGGGGAGATATGGTGGCATTGTAGTAAGAAAAATTTCTTCTCCTCCCTCAGAAAGCTTCCAAAGGCTCAAAGATTCATAAACATCCTTTGGCATGAGACAAAATTCAGACATAATATCACAACGAGCATGAAAAGTTTCACCACTAATGGTGATCTTTATTGTAGGATACCAGCTCGAAGGTTCAGTATTGGTTGGCACATAATCAAAATGCTGGCGCAAAGTATTGTAGCAAGAATGCAAACTAGCAGTGTGAGTCTCAAGAGTATTAAGTCTATTAAAAATGCTCACAAGAGAGGAATCAAAATAGGTTGGCATGCTATAAATTGTGATCAACTTTATAATAATATTGAAGGCTTGATCTCCATCACAATGAAGGAAATCTCCTTCTGCAGTAGCATCCAAAGCATATCTATAACGAAGAGAAAGTCCAAAGTAAAAGCTACTAAGAAGCAAACTCAAAGTCATTTTAGGTTCAGTTTTTCCATGCCATTCATAAATTCTAGACCAAGCTTCTTTAAAGCTTTCCTCATCTTTCTGCTTAAAGGTAAAGATCATGTCCGCAGGGGACATAGTAGTAGCAACTAAACTAGACATGATAAACTAAAAGCAAAGAAATAACAACTACCAAGGATTCTAATTTTTTTGGGTTTTTTGATATAAAAAGCAATGCAGGTAAAATCAAGTAAAGTAAAGCAAAACAAATAACAAAGCAATGGATGTGTGTGCGAAGAACTCCCCTCGCAGAAGTCTTCTCTTCCTTCCCCGGCAACGGCGCCAGAAAAAGTGCTGATGCCTATGATGAATGTGGCGTCAGTCGGTCCTTGTGCGTGGTGAATGACCAGCCCGTTGGGAACCCCAAGAGGAAGGTATGATGAGTGCAGCAGCAAGTTTTCCCTCAGTTAAGAAACCAAGGTTTATCGAACAGGAGAAGGGAGATGGTGACGACTGAAGGTGTTTGTGGAACCTGCACACACACAGACAAATACTTTGCTCCCAACTTGCGATGAGGTTGTCAATCTCACCGGTTTGCTTGAAACAAAGGTTATGAGTGTATCGAGTGGAAAACAGTAGTAAAATGCTAGTAAAGTAAACAGTCCGGGAATAGTAAACAGGTGATTGCAATATGATTAAAATAGGACCGGGGTCCACAGTTCACTAGTGGTGTCTCTCCATAGATAAATAACATGCTGGGTAAACAAATTACAGTTGGGCAATTGATAGAATAAAGATAACGTGATATGTCAAGAAGATCACTATGAGATTCATTCTGGGCATTACAACAAAATACATAGACCGCCATCCAACTGCATCTATGACTAATAATCCACCCTCGGGGATATCATCCGAACACCCCAAAAGTATTAAGTTGCGAACAACAGATAATTGCATTAAGCAAAGTGTGTAATGTAAACAAAGCATATGCCCTTGAGCATATGAATGTTGTTTTCTCCCTAGTAGCAATAGCACATCTACCACCTTAGAGGTTTCTGTCACTCCCCCAGGTGAAATAGAGACATGAACCCACTATCGAGCATAAATACCCCCTCTTGGAGTCACTAGCAACTACTCGGCCAAGATAGCCACTAACAACGGAGAGCATGCAAGATCATAAACAACATAGAGATAACAAAAGATATAATTCAGTACAGCAACTTAATCATAAACACCAATATTCATCGGATCCCAACAAACCAACATCATAGTATTACATAACGGTGATCTCAATCATGTAGGGCAGCTCATGAGATCTAAACATGAAGCACATGGTGGAGAAGACAACCATCTAGCTACTGCTATGGACCCATAGTCCAAGGTAGACTACTCACTCATCGCTCCGAAGGCAAGCATGGCGATGAAGAAGACCTCCGGTGGTGATTCCCCTCTCCGGCAGGGTGCCGGGAAGAGCTTCTGGACCCTCCCGATCTTCGGGTCGACGGCGGCGGTGGATCGCGATGTATTCTGGAAAACTGATCGGGCTTTAGGTTTTTCTCGTCAGGGGGTATATGTAGGCGAAAGGAGGCTGTCAGAGGGGGTCCCACGCCCCCTCACACGGGGCTGGCGCGGCCAGGGGGGTGGCCGCGCCGCCCCTGTGTCTGGGGCCCACGTGGCCCCTCTCCGTCAGGTCTTCGGATGTTTGGGAGCTCCCCGGTGAAATATGACTTCAGGAACTTGTTTCGTCCAATTCCGAGAATATTTCCTGTGTATCACTTCTGAAACACAAAAACAGCAGAAAACAGGAAACTGGCACTGTGGCACTTCGTTAATAGGTTAGTTCCGGAAAATGTATAAAAATGCCACTAAGTGTAACGAAACAATAGGCAAATGGTGTAAAACAAAGCATGGAGCATCAAAAATTATAGATACGTTTGAGACGTATCAGCGCCATGGGCTCAAAACAAGAAGGGAGGCAAGGAGAAAGACACAGAAGTCAAGGATATCAAATGCAAAAGCTAGCAAGGCACTTAGAGTCAAAAGTGTACATATCAGCTATGATTCAACCGGTGCCCAAGTCAAAGAAAGAGCGAAAGAGCATATTCAGGCAAGTCAACCTAGCAATATCATCACCACCAGCCACCACAGAGTACCTACGGTGGTCAGAACAACCAATCAAGTTCAGCAGAGCAGACCACCCGAGGAAAGTTCCCGGGCTAGGTCACTCGCCTATGGTTTTAAAGGCACAAATAGGAGGGTACGACATCGGAAGAGTGTTCATGGATGCAGGGAGTGGCATAAACTTAATATATGCCAGAACCCTAAAGGCAATGTGCATCTCGCTGACGAGTCTGAAACCAACAGATTGCTCTTTCCACGAAATAGTACCAGGAGCCGCAAACTACCCTTTGGGGAGAATAGAACTCGATGTCTGCTTTGGCAGTAGCGGAAACTACCGAAAAGAGAAGCTGGAATTTGAAGTAATGGACTGGCCGTCACAACATCATGCAATCCTGGGGCGCCCAGCATTTGCAAAATTCATGGCAGTACAACACTACGCGTATCTTACGTTAAAAATTCCAGGACCCAATGGAACAATCACAGTACAAGGGAGCTTTGAAGTAGCCAATACATGCGACAGGGAATTCAACAGGATGGCGCAAACCTTCGGCATGACAGCGGAGTACGAGAGGTTAAAAGGAGAAACAGATCACAATGTACTACCCGATGTTGGACGATCCCTGCCAGATCAGGCTTTCGACACGTCTCAGGACTCGAAGAAAATCCAGGTCCATCCTACAGATGCAAACAAGACGACATCAATTGCGGTGAACTTGGATCCCGCATAGGAAAGCGCGCTCGTCGAGTTCCTCCGTGAGCGCTGGGAAATCTTCGCCTGGTGTCCATCAGACATGCCAGGGGTTCCCAGGGAACTCGTCGAGCACGCATTAAACGTAGATCCCAAGGCAAAGCCAGTCAAGCAGCCATTGCGACGATTCGATAAACCTAAGAGGAAGGCGATAACATCAGAGTTGCGCAGGCTAGAAAATGCCGGATTTATCAGAGAAATCAAAACTTTGAGTTGGGTGTCGAACCCAGTCATAGTACCCAAGAAGAACACAGACGTACAACGAGTATGTGTCGACTACACATCTCTCAATAAGCATTGTCCAAAGGATCCCTTCCCCTTACCCCGCATCGATCAGATAATCGATTCTACAGCGGGATGTGCAAGGCTTTCATTTTTGGACGCATACTCTGGTTACAATCAGATCAAATTGAAGAAAGAAGATGAAGAAAAAACGGCCTTCATCACACCATATGGGGTGTTTTGCTACCAAGTGATGCCGTTCGGCCTAAAAAATGCAGGAGCAACTTATCAACGAATGATGCAAAGTTGCCTCGGAAGCCAAATAGGGCGCAACATACAAGTCTACATTGATGATGTAGTCATCACCACAAGAGAGGAGAAATCTTTAATCAGCGACTTGGCAGAAACCTTCAACAACCTGAGCAGGTACAAGCTTAAGCTTAACCCGATAAAGTGCTCTTTCGGTGTATCAGCAGGACAACTTTTAGGACTCCTGGTATCAGCACGAGGAATAGAGGCGAACCCAGAGAAGATTCAAGCAATTTTGACAATGGGGAAACCCACGAAACTACACGACGTACAGAAACTTGCAGGACGCGTCGCGGCACTAAGTCGTTTCGTTGCTCGACTAGGGGAGAAGGCGCTTCCTTTTTATGCACTTATGAAGAAGTCAGACGATAAATTCGAGTGGACAGAAGAAGCGGATGCAGCGTTTGCATAGTTAAAAAAAGTGCTTTCCACGCCACCAGTGCTGGTCGCACCAAAAGAAAAAGAACCACTGCTATTGTACATCGCCGCAACCCATCAGGTGGTGAGTACAGTATTAGTAGTCGAAAGAAGTGAAGAAGGAAAAGCTCATGGCGTCCAGAGGCCAGTATATTTCATCAGTGAAGTGTTGTCTCCAACAAAACAAAGGTACCCGCACTATCAGAAGTTGGCATATAGTGTCTTCACAACCGCACGAAAACTACGACAGTACTTTGCGGTGCACCCAATTATAGTGGTCAACGAGGCGCCATTGTCGAACATATTGAATAATCCTTCAGCAACAGGACGTGTCTCTTTGTGGGGAATCGAGTTATCTCCCATGGACATCACGTACGAAAAAAGGAAGGTGATCAAGTCGCAAGTTTTGCCAGATTTTACGGCAGAGTGGCTAGAGCTGCAGAGCACAGGACCACCAGATTTGTCCAGTGTTTGGACAATGTACTTCGACGGTTCTAAAAGAGTTTAAGGCGCAGGCGCAGGAGTAGTGTTGATATCATCTCATGGCGATAAATTGAAGTACGTCTTAAGGATGAGCTTTCCACAGGCTTCTAACAATGAAGCAGAGTACGAGGCTTTGTTGCACGGAATGAAGATGGCTAAAGCATGTGGAGCAACTCGCCTAAAAATATTTGGAGATTCCAACCTTGTTGTCCAGCAAGTTATGAACAGATGTGACACAATCAATGACAACATGATGGCCTACAAAAATTTGTACCATTATCTAGAAGGAACGTTCGATGGATGCGAAGTCTCGCACGTAAGCAGGAACAGCAATGAAGAAGCCAACAATTTAGCAAATATCGGGTCACAGTGTTTACCTGTGCCATCCGGAGTATTTTGGGAGGAAATAGTGGAAAGATCAATAAAAAGTGGAAAAAGTTCGACTACTACAGCAGGCTCGGGGGCTACATCAGAACCAGAGGAGGTCATGATGATAGAAGAAACATGGATGCAGCCATATCTTGCATACATGATAAATAAAAAATTACCAGAAGATGCAGTGGAGGCCAAGAGGATAACTCAAAGATCGAAAGCGTTTGTCGTGTTGCAGGGGAAATTATACAAGAAAAGTATTACTGGCGTTTTGCAGCGTTGTGTAACGCCCCAAGAAGGACAAAAAATACTACAAGACATACACGGTGGAGTATGCGGCCATCATGCAAGCAGCAAAGCAATAGCAGCAAAAGCTTTCCGAGCAGGATTCTATTGGCTAACAGCCATCGAGGACGCAAAAGATATAGTTCGAAAGTGTGAAGCATGTCAAAGGTTTGCATCTAGACCGCATGCACCAGCAGCGGAGTTACAAACAATACCATTATCTTGGCCTTTTGCACAATGGGGCCTCGACATGGTGGGAAAGTTGCACAAATCCTGGCCAGGAGGGCATGTCTACATGCTAGTGGCAGTCGATAAATTCACCAAATGGGTGGAAGCGGCCCCGGTGACAACTCAAGATTCTACAGCAGCAATCAACTTCATCAAGTCAATAGTTTTCCGTTTTGGTGTACCATACAGCATCATCATAGACAATGGGACAAATTTCACTTCAAAGGAATTCAAAAGTTACTGCGAAGGATTAGGGATCAAGCTAAAATTCGCATCTGTGGCGCACCCAAAGACAAACGGGTAAGTCAAAAAAGCCAATGGCTTGATATGTAGTGGGATAAAAAAGAGGCTCCTAGCACCTCTCGAGAAAGCCAAGAGCGCTTGGGTAGAAGAGTTGCCCTCCGTTCTTTGGAGTCTAAGAACTACACCTAACGCAGCAACTCAGGAAACTCCTTTCTTCCTGGTCCATGGCGCAGAAGCCGTGCTTCCAGTCGAGGTTACACACGAGGCTCCAAGAGTGACAGCATATGACGAGACAACATCAACAGAAGCATTGCAGGATGATGTTGATGCACTAGATGAAGCAAGAGATAAAGCATTAGAAAGGGCTACGCAGTATCAACAGAGTCTACGAAACTACCATAGTAGTCGAGTTCGTCCACGATCCTTCGTGGTGGGAGACCTAGTTTTGCGACTCAGGCAAGACAGCCACGGCAAGTTGGAGTCCCCTTGGGTGGGACCTTACATCGTCACCGAAGTAATACCAGGAGGAGCATATAGACTACAAGACAAGAAGACTGGGAAGGATGAGAGCAATCCATGGAATGCAGAGCAGCTGCGGCATTTTTACGCGTAGAATGAATATAGTGGTATTAATAAACTCGAGTTAACCTTCTGAACCCAGAACATGAGGCCACAGGTCAGGTTCTTTGGGTTGAACTCGACAAAATTGTACAAATATTACTTCTTCGCCTCGGGGGCTTCAACCCTCAGGTCATACGAAAGGAATTTTTATCGCGACTTGGAAGAATTTTTTTTTCACTGAAAGGTTGTGCAGACAACCCGATAAATATTTAAATAACTTGGTTCACAAAGGAACCCGATATTCTTGGTTCACAAAGAACCCGATAGATGGAAAAGCGTACCTCAGAACAATGACTTGTTTTCCTGGTACTAGCAAAAACATCGACATAAAATACGAATATTCATTATAGAGGACATGGCAGCAAGGACATTATCAAACGACATTACATAAAAAGCAAAATCCTAATGGAAGTGGACTTCAGCTTCATATTTCTTCTGGCAGAGGGTGCCGTCGTAGATCTTCACGTCGAACTTCGACGTGCCGATGTGGAAGTCGAAGGCCATGAAGAAGCCTTGGTGGATATCGTGGTCTTCTGCGAACTGCGACCAGCCACCCTTAAAGTACTGCTCGCCGTCGCCATCATACCACACCTCCACCTCGTATGGGATACCACTGCCAGATTGTTCGCGGAGAACCGCCTCTCGCAGTTCACGCCCATCCATGAAGTTGGTGAAATTCAGTGGCAGGCGCTGAATCTCGCGGCACTGCACCATGGCAATGCAGAGGAAAGAAAAGATTTGGGGAGGCGCAGTAGGAGAAGCGGAAGTAGCAGGAGGAGGAGCGATTGGACCTGGAGCAGCGCCGGTCACCTTGGGCTTGTTCTTACTACCAGGTGGGCGGCCGGGGCGACGCTAAGCCGGAGCGGCCGATGATGATCCTGCTGCGGCCGGAGTGGTGTTGTTCTTGTTTTTGCTTCCACGAGGGCGACCTCGGCCTCGGGGCGCCACCGGGGAGCCAAGATTCAGACGGGAGCCATCTGCATCAGCCATGTGGACAAAGGAAAAAGGAAAACCCTAGATAGAGGGAGAAGATGATGCGGCGGAGGAGGAATTTGATTAGGGTTTTTACCCTTGCTAGAGGGTGCTTTATTTATAAACATGTCTTATCGGGCCCCCGTGCTAAAGCAAGGCTCATCAGCATATTTTACAATAGGAGTTAAATTCTGCGCACAGCAGACGATAATACCAAAGAACAAGAAGAGAAGATTGTGGTCGCACGATATGAAAACCTCGACTTAGACTCGGCGGCTTGCAAACAGTAGACGTTAAACAAAAGGAAGAAGAAATGAACTTTGAGCCTATGCTTGACTACAAGTATCCAAACATAGCCTCGGGGGCTACTCCCATCGGGAGCGCTGAGCGCGCACCCGATAGAGGATGAGATAATTAATAATGGAGAAGAGGAAGGGTTAGTATACAAACTTCGACTATATAGTCGACAAAAGTGCAGAGAGATTACTCCCATCGGGAGCGAAGAAGATTAATTTAAAATCCAAAGTTCTTTGATTTTATCAGTCAAAAACTTGGATGCGACATAAGATTCTCGAGTTGCGTTATCGCAACGAAACTCGAATGCCGTGATTTATCACGAAGGTAAGACCCCAGGATCCGTCCTGTGTGGCCCGGTATACGCACATGGATGCGCTCTGCTGGCATGTATCCGTGTCTACGACGCGAAGAAAATCCTGTTGGACGCACTGGGTACCCTGAGAACCACTGGGATTCATTCTTTGTAAGTCCTAAATGCGACAAAAGAGTGGGTTTGACCGGTATCCCGAATTCAAGTCCAAGGGGATTGAATTTGAAGTAGGTGACAAGTATCTGTTCCGGCAGTTAACTGACCTCTTGATCCGTCAGAGTTGTCAGACTTGTTCATCAAGACCCCTTGCGAGTAAATTATCGAGAATATAAGTCAAAAGACCAAGTCGAAGATTTGAAGATAAGAAGAAGTCGAAGAATTGATCAAGTCGAAGATTAGAAGATTAGAGATTCAACCCGAATCTACAATTCTGATAGAATCTCAGGGGCTACTGACAAGGGTATAGTTAATAGAGCCTGTTAGTTGAGTACCCCTGAGGCCCGTTAAGCTAGGCCCAATTGTAATGATAGTCGAATACGAGTTCCTACCGTATGTCGATATTGTAATATGTATCGGACCCTACCCGATCCTCAAGACCTGGCCATCTATATATAGGGACCAGGAGGGGACGGTGTAGGCCAGATTGAAAGCAAGCCAGGTTGAACACCCAAGTTTACTTTCGACACACACCTATTTCGACTAATTTTACCTTCGAGCTCATCCGACGCCCTATCTCCCCAATCCTAAGTCCTTCATGTAGGACATTTGTCGAGTTAACCCTCGTCAATGGGAGACAATAGTTCTACTACCTTTAATGATTTTGATGTTGATAGTTGCAATATTTCTGAAGTAATTTTGTTCTTGCAAAAGCTTTCTTTAAGTCCTAATGCTAGTTCTATGAATGTGGCTTTTACAAAGCATATTACGAATGCTCTCATGCAAATTAGAGAGGATAAGTTGAAACAAAAAGTTTCTATTCCTAAGAAGTTAGAAGATGGTTGGGAGCCCATCATTGAGATGAATGTGAATGATTTTTATTGCAATGCTTTATGTGATCTTGGTGCAAATATTTCTATTATGCCTAGAAAAATTTATGATATGCTTGGTTTACCACCGCTTGAAAATTGTTATTTTGATGTTCCTCTTGCTGATGTTGCTAAGAAGAAACCTTTGGGAAGGATTAATGATGTTCTTATTATGGTTAACAATAACTTTGTTCCCGTTGATTTCCTTATTTTGGATATTGAATGCAATGCTTCTTGTCCTATTATTTTGGGAAGACCTTTTCTTAGAACTGTTGGTGCCATTATTGATATAAAGGAAGGCACCATTAAATATCAATTCCCACTCAAGAAAGGTATGGAACACTTCCCTAGAAAGAGAAAGAAGTTACTTTTTGACTCTATCCTTAGAGCAAATTATGATCTTAATGCTCCTTCATTCGAAAATACTTGATTTCTACTTTCTGCGCCTAGCTCAAAGGTGTTAAAGAAAATCACTCTTGGGAGATAACCCAATGTTTTCTTTTCAGTACTTTTTCTTTTTGTTGAGTCTTGGAAGTTATTACTACTGTAATGACCTCTCCTTATCATTTTTGTTTCGTTTTTGTGCCAAGGAGAACCTCTAATTGGAGGAAGGTAAGATTTGGGGAAGTTGCAGTCCTGAAACAGATTTCTGGGCTGTACCGTAAAAATTCATGAAAATTCTCAGAACGTCCTTTTGATCTGCAATTTCTTGTGCACATTTGCGTTTGCCTCTTGATCTCTTTCTTTTTTAGTTCTTTTGATCACGGAACTTTTGAGAGAGTTGCTACAGTATCTTATGCTTTAATGGGTGTTATACTTGAGTTCAAACTGAACCAAAAGAGTGGATTTACTATCTTGCATGCACTAATGTTGCTAATAAGAATTGTGTGAAGTTTTGTATGAAGGAAGTTTTCAAGTGTAGGGAAAGGAGAATGATGAGATGAGATGAAGAGTGGACAAAAGATCAAGCTTGGGGATGCCCATGCCACCCCAATAAATATCCAAGAAGTACAAGCATCAAAGCTTGGGGATGCCCCGAGGCACCCCTTCTTCATCGACAAATATCAGGTCATCTTTTAAGATACTATATTTTTATTGCTTCGTATACTATGCGTTTTTCTTGGAGCGTCTTTATTTTTGCTTTAAGTTTTCTTTTGTTTGGTTTGCTGCAATAAATGGTTGGACCCCAACATATTTCTTTTGGAGAAGACACACTCCATTTTTCATTGCCAAGAACACTCTAGTTTTCACTCTTATCGTTCAACGAGTGTTCTCTTTTTCTAGTACTGTATTTAGCTTTCGTTTTTCACCTTGATTTTTGTTTAGAACTTGTTAGTTGTTTGTAGCTAGGTGTGTTTAGACCTCTGGTCTATGTTGATTTTCATATTTAAGAGTTGTTTCAAAAAGGTTGATTGGTATTGGAAAAGAGAAAAAAGTTTCATGCCTATAGTGGTACAAATGGGAGCTTGTTTAGACTGTGGCTTAGAATTTTGCATGTCATGCTTGATGTTATTTTGATTATGCTTAGTGGTTTTTGCTGTAGCATAACTTGTCTCAAATGACTGAGATTGCTTAATGTGCCTTTGAAAGAATCATGCATTGTTTTTATTATATGGGAGCATATTATTGTGGTATTCTCCTTTGATGCTTTATTTGGATTGACTTGACGCATGCTCACACCATGTTTGACTACAAACCAGTCGCCTCAAGCCTCTATGATCATTTGGTTTTTGACTTGTGATACCACTTTATGCTTTGTTAATAATATTTTGTCGCAATGCATGATTATGGCCGTTATTGCTCTCTTAGTTAGTCGCTCCCAGTCTTTTGCTAGCCTTCATCTGTAGTGAGAGGGGATACTTCTCGTGCATTCAACTACCAAAAACCAAGTTATTTCAAAGAGTCCACTATAAATTCCTATGCATGGTATTGTCAAGCCATTCCAAGTAAATTTTCATGTGCTACCTTTCAAAAAATCTTCAAAATACTTCTCATTTTTGTGACACTGTTTTCAGCTCATCGGGACATAGTGGTCGGATTTGCTATCTTCTATCTTCCATATTGTAACCTTTCAAAAAAAAGGCACTCCTCCATGGTATGTGAAAATTGGTGGGCACCCGAAGGATTCGGTTAGCCATGGTTTATGAAAAGAAAAGCGGGGAGGAGTGCCAAACTTTATAAAAGAGCACAAATGTGCCAATTTCTCTCAAAACTTGCTTAGTATGGAAGATAGTAAGAACCCCATTGCCAGTCGTTGACAAGAACAACCACCTCTCAAAACAATTTTTATCTCTATTTTACAAATGAAAACCTCTAGCACATGCTAAATCCCTGCTTCCCTCTGTGAAGAGTCTTTCTTTCACTTTTATGTTGAGTCTTCACCTTCTACCTTTATGCACCTTCTAGGAGAGCATAGTTGTCATTCTGAGTATAATGTGCATGGTTCCAAAATTTATTATTGATTGATTCATGATTATGGTTTTGCTTGTTCTTCAATTATTTGTATCTAGTCGCCCTCTTAAACTTAAAGGTGTCCTATGCATTTATGTTTTGCTACTCCATAAGGGACAAGCTGAATACCACTTTGCTATGTTTTTCTATATGCTCGAAACAAACAATTGACTTTCATTGCATTATTACTCATGATCTTTTATTTGTGTTACTTTTCATGTTATAACATGGTTGCTAAGTTCTATTGTCAATATTATATCTTTTATGCCCATGTTTAGAGTACTTTGATCTCAGCACTCAATGCTTTACATCATTTGATCAAGATTGTGTTGGTGCATGTCACCTAAAAAATTATTGTTCTGTTATCACTTACCTACTCGAGGACGAGCAGGAGTTAAGCTTGGGGATGTTTGATACGTCTCAAACGTATCTATAATTTTTGATGTTCCATGCTTGTTTATGCACCATTTGCTTTGTGTTTTGTTTACACTTCATGGCGTTTTTATGCATTTTCGAGAACTAACCTATTAACGAGATGCCATAATGTCAGTTCCCTGTTTTTTGCTGTTTTTGTGTTTCAAAAAAGTTACACAGGAAATATTCTCGGAATTGGACGAAACAAAAGCTCAAGTCCCTAATTATCTGATACGAAGACGGAGTCCAAAGGAGAGCAGGAGACGGACCAGAGGCCAGCCACACCCTATGGTGGCGCGGCCAGGGCCAGGCCGCGCCACCAGGGGTGTGACCGCCTAGTCCACCCCCTGACATTGCCCTTCCGCCTATATAATCCCCTCTACGGGAAAACCCTAGGGGCCCGAATTCTTTTCCAGAAAACATACTGCAAGCCGCCGACGTCATCGACGTGAGATCGGGAGGGTCCAGAAGCTCTTCCCGGCACCCTGCCGGAGAGGGGAATCACCACCGGAGGCCTTCTTCATCACCATGCCTGCCTCCAGAGTGATGTGTGAGTAGTCTACCTTGGACTATGGGTCCATAGCAGTAGCTACATGGATGTCTTCTCCTCCATGTGCTTCATGTTTAGATCTTGTGAGCTGCCTATCATGATCAAGATCATCGTTATGTAATTCTACATGTTGTGTTTGTTGGGATCCGATGAATATTGAGTACTATGTCAAGTTGATTTGTGATTTATCATCTCTATGTTGTTTATAATCTTGCATGCTCTCCGTTGCTAATAGATATCTTGGCCGAGTGGATGCTAATGACTCCAAGAGGGAGTATTTATACTCGATAGTGGGTTCATGCCTCTAGTAACCTGGGAGAGTGACAACAACTTCTCAGGTTGTAGATGTGTTGTTGCTACTAGGGAGAAAATAGCAATCTTATGTTCAAGGACATTTGTATTGTTTATATTACACAGTTTGCTTAAGGCGATAATCTGTTCCTTGCAACTTAATACCCAACGGTTGTTCGGATGATATCCGGCGAGTGGATTATTAGTCATAGATACAGTTGGATTACGGTCTATGTATTATATTGTAATGCCCAAGTGAATCTCATAGTGATCCTCATGACATGTACATGCATTGCTTGCATTCTTTATTCTGTCGATTGCCCAACTGTAATTTGTTTACCCAGCATGTTATTTATCTTTATGGAGAGACACCTCTAGTGAACTGTGGACCCCGGTCTATTCTTTTACATTCATATTATCGTTTACTTTCTACAAGCATTATTTACTTTCTTGCAAACAAATATCTTTTACCACACGATACGTTTAATCCTTTGTTTACAGCAAACCGGTGAGATTGACAACCTCACTGCTAGTTGGGGCAAAGTACTTTGGTTATGTTATTTGCAGGTTCCGCATTGCTGCTGGTGCCAGAGCTACGCCCAGATAGGCGCCATAAACAAATTGTCTGGAGCCGTCGCCAAGCCAGCTAGCATCAACCTACAGAAGTGGTTTCTTTCTCCTACTGGTTCAATTAAACCTTGGTTTGATACAGAGGGAAACTTGCTGCTGTCCTCATCATACCTTCCTCTTGGGGTTCCCAACTGGGTGGCTAGCACCGCCAATCAGTCCGGCATCAACACCGATTGTCAAAAGTGGGCAGGCATGCAAGCAAGTGTTGATGAGATTAACCCAAGTGGCACAAATAACCAAGATAGGGTAAGTAATTCTATTTGTTTGTTGCTCACCTCTACACATATGTTTTTTTTCTATATGGCTCATTCTATTTGTTTGTTGCTCATCTACTCTCTTTAATTTGCTTTAGGACACCATGGCTCAAGGCATGTATAGAGATGGGGGGAGAATAAGAAAGGCAAAAAAAAATCTTGGCAAGCCATTCACCATGCATCATTGCTACGATGTGCTAGCGAATGAGGAGAAGTGGAAGACCCGTGGAAAATTGGATGTGGCAACCATAACCACGAATGCAACCGGCAAGGAAACAATCATCGATGATGATGACTCAAGTGAGGAAGGCAAGAAGAGAAGCTCCACTCCTCACTCGGTTACCAACACAAGGAGGAACGTGCTTGGAAGAAAGGCCGCCAAAGACATGAAGGGGAAGAAGGCCGGAGATGATGACATAGCGATTCCTATGGATAGGATTGCCAATGCAAGGTTGCAAGCAAATGAAGATAGGAAGTGGCAGGAAACTTGGAGCAAGAGGTCGAGGCTCAGAGGGCGGCTTTGGAGGAGAGGCTTGCTGCCAACGAGGAGAGGAAGTTGGCATTGGAAGAGAAGAAGCTTGCCAATGAGTAGCACCAACGCCTAGTGGAGGAAGAGAGGAAGCTCTTCTTCATGGACACTTCCAACATGGATGAAAGGCAAAAGGAGTACATCAACATTGCTCGCGATGAAGTGTTGGCCCAAAAAAATGTTGGCAACCAACATGAACACACCTACGGCCGGCTATGGAGGCTATGTAGGCATGGGAGCCCCGACGGGTGTCTTTGGCGCTGGCTATGGTATCGTGGGAGCGCCTGCGGGCATGTTTGGAGGAGGCATGGGAGGCATGGCCGGCATGGGAGGCATGGCTGGCATGAGAGGCATGGCCGACATGGAAGGCATTGTCGGCATGGGATTGGGAAGTATGGCCGACATGAGAGGCATGGGATTGGGTGGCTTTAGAGGAGTGTTCGGAGGAACAAGTGCACCGATGGCCAGCATGGGAGCACCGTCTGTTAGCATAATCTTGCCTAATCAGAGTAATAGTTAAGTTAGTATTGGCAGGTTAGTTTCCTAGTCAGCGTAGAATACATATAATACTTGGTATTTGACTAGGCTTAGTACGTGTCAAGTACTTAGTGTAGGCGGTCTAGTTATGAACCATGTTGGACTAGGATTAGCTAGCCGACTAGGTTTAGGTTGTTTAGGTCGGTCTAGTTGTGCGTGTATAAATACACGTGAGGTCGAGCTGATTTTGTAACATCGGAGAAAGAGAAAACAAGAAATAAAGAAAAAGTTTAAAGCGTGCGATACGCACGCTTGGCGATAAAAGTAGTCCCCGTGTGTGTTCGTCTAGCTTTATGTGATTAATCCGTGGGCAAATTCCAACAATTGGTATCAGAGCAAGGTCGAAGATCTGAAGCTGCGCTTGCCCCAGGGAGGCGACTGCTAGCGCCTCGGGACGGGCGATTGTCGGTCGGCGGAGCGACCGGGTGAAGATGGCGAGTACACCAGCGTCCGCAAGGCGACGTGTGATCGTGCTCGGCGGAGCGACATGGAGGCGGCGACAGGGCGTTGTCATCGGCAAGGCGGTGGACGAGGATGATCATTGATGGGAGAGGTGGTGCCGAGGTGCGGTGCTGGGAGTCTCATGAAGATCGTCGTCCGGGAGAGTATGTGTCAAGGAGTCATGGGCGTGCAAGTTTGCACGTCGAGTCAGCGTTGAGTGGAGTCGTCGTTGTGTCCAAGTGCTTGTTTCTGTGAGGATCCGTTGCAATTGAAGCGTGTCACGTCGTGTTGTTGTCCGGTACTAGGTGCGACCGAGGGTATCGACGAGAGGGTTGCGATGCTCCGTATGTTGACAATGATCAGTTAAAGGGGAGTCTCTTTAATGAGGACCTGTCTCCACATGAGGCTGGAGTGGCCGAAGGTGTCCACAAGGTAGCCGACATGTGTGCGTTAGGGGTGGCCGAAGGTGTCCGCTTGGCAATGTGACTGGGAGTCTAGATCATACGTCGAGTTGATTTGTCATGACACGAGTCTGCAAGGAGTCAAGACCAGAAGAAATGCAAGAATACGACAACTCAAGATTAGAGAGAGATTGTTAGCATAATCTTGCCTAATCAGAGTAATAGTTAAGTGAGTAATAGTTAAATTAGTATTGGCAGGTTAGTTTCCTAGTCAGCATAGAATACATATAATATTTGGTATTTGACTAGGCTTAGTACGTGTCAAGTACTTAGTGTAGGCGGTCTAGTTATGAACCGTGTTTGACTGGGATTAGCTAGCCGACTAGGTTTAGATTGTTTAGGCCGGTCTGGTTGTGCTTGTATAAATACACGTGAGGTCGAGCTGATTCTGTAACATCACAGAAAGAGAAAATAAGAAATAAAAAAAAGTTTAAAGCGTGTGATATGTACGCTTAGAGATAAAAGTAATTTTCATATGTATTCGTCTAGTCTCATATGATTAATCTATGAGGGGAGTTCCAACATCGGCTGGAGGTGTCTATGGAGCCGTCACCGGGCGGATTCGTGGCCATCGAGAGAGCCGAGCACCCGCTCAACCCTGCCGGCCTACGAGGAGCACGCGTTCTTCGGCCCCGCGGGCCGCCGCAACGGTTCCTTCGCCGAGCTCTTCGTCCGGGAGTCCGAGGGGATCCAGGCCAAGGTGCGGTCACTAGTCCGATACGTTTCCATGGCGCGTATGCATTATCCTTCCTTTGTTTGACGCTGATAGGTTGTAAGCATTCGGTTCTTCACAGACACTCATTTGTCAACAGTTGTGAGTTGTTTAACATGTTTTGACTTGAGCGTATGAAAATTATGGTCAAACGTTACAAACTCCGGGGAAGGTGTTGACTAAAATTAGCAGTAATACTAAAAAGATTTGTTTAGGACAGTGACATGTTTTCAAAATAACAGTTTGACCATATATTTGTTTCTTTTCTAAAAATAAGTTGTTTCATAAAAAGCAAGTATTTTTATGGATATTCCATGAAAAAATATAGTAATATCAGTTTCATATTGTCCATGTTTTAATTTTCTTCTAGTACATATATGGCCAAACCTTAAAAAAATAAATGGCATAGATTCTAAAACTGACTATTATGAATTGGTGGGACTAATTAAGTTCGAGCTTTTCAAAGTTCATGTGAGGTTTGTGTTTGCCATTCTTGTTTGATCTCACTTTGTATATAACATATCGACTAATTCCAATGATCTTTTGCTAAACTTACACGTTTCAATCTCCAATTTTACCTTGTGTAGTAATGTTCAGAGTATAGGTGACAGACTGAAAAAATATCCAGGTAAATTGGAGTGAGCAAAACATTTTACTTTAAGTAAAGACAAAGAAGATGGAGTTTCTGAATGAAGTCACGTTACCATTGTGCTTATGCTGCCCTTAAGCAACCACAGATATTGCGTGACTTGTGATTGAAGACGTCAACTGAAGACCGAATCATTTCTCTAATTAATCCTAACCCTCTGTTTGGCGTGTTCATAGGCTGGAAGGTACCAAAGCCAGCTTGAGATCCCTTTCTTCCATTCCAGAGTGCCATTCACACTGGCACCTCCATACAACTTCACAACCGTAAGCCCCCACGCATATCCTACATTGCTCAACAAATCCAACTCAGCGTCATGTCCCATTATATAAATCGAGCTAATGCGATGCAATCTAGGATCTGTATCCTGCGGCGGCATCCGGTAACGTGAATGATGCCATATGGGGCATATATTTCAATGAACTGCTCCCTCTGCTGGCCAAATATGGCGACGATGGCAACTACGCTGTAACTGCTGCTTCAGATCTTGCATGTCTGCAGGGGAAAAGAAATTGCCACATTCCATGCTCTTCCCAGATGTGCATAATTCAGCCCTATTTTATGCCGAATATGGCATCATTATCGCAGGCGCTGTCAAGGAGGATCACTTATGGGAGGTATGTAGCAGAAGTGAAGTTCAGAGGAGACCAGCAAACCTACGCGAATTTAATTAGCTCGAAGGTGCTCCATCGATCACTTCATCGCAACTATTGAAACCTGTGTTAACGTGATCATGTAGTGTACTGAATTTTTTAATCTAATGATGAATTATCACTGCAGTATGTGATCTGTGTAAGCCAAGTGTAGTTTCTCTTTTTTATGCAGGACAAGGATGGTCTGATGAAACTGTTGACATCTGAAGCCCAGGAGGATGTGGTGAAGAGAAGGGTGGAGAAGAAGTCCATGGTGTTTGGCCAAGATGTAACTTTGGATGGACCAACCGAGACAGGTGACAAGAACAGTAGTCAATCCAGTTTTAAGGTTGCCCCTTCAGTAGTTTATAAGTTGTATGACCAATGGGTGATCCCATTGACCAAAAATGTGGAGGTTGAGTACCTTCTCAATCGACTTGATTGAACACAACCTTTATCTAGGGCCTGTTTGTTTGGGCTGTCTGTGGCTGGCTGTGCAGGGAAAGCTGCTGTCTAGAGAAAGCTGCTGTCCAGGAAAAGCTGCTGTTCTGAGATTCACCGTTTGGTGATTTAGCTGGCTGTCTAGCTATATGTTGAGGAATTGTCTAAAATACCCTCTAATTGTACGAACATGTATAAGTGCTATTCAGAGAACTGTATAAGTGTGTCAATACCATGTATACACAACAATGAGTTGATTATATATAAATTTATCCAAAAATTTATTTTTCAGCACTACACAAATAAGATGTATGTAATGAATATAACTTAGTTAGCACGAATCAATCTTTTTCTCGCATTGGACAATGCGGTGAGTTCATATGGACTGTAGTCCAAGTCTAATTGGAGCGGTGTCGCTTGTTTTTCAATATAGCATACCAATTAATGGTTTAAAAATAAAATCCATCACAGCATGTACGTAGCAGCAGGCAATACATCACGGCAGTAGGATCAAGCAACATCACAGCACATCGGAATCATCCAACAACGCCAAGCTCTACCGACCAGCACATCGGAATCATCCAACAACGCCATTTCTTTTTTTTCTCTGTCGCTCTGCTTTGGCACAGGGAGATACCGGTCTAGGTTCAGCAGTGGCAAATCGCTGTAAATAACTGAAACGATATGGGCTGATCGATGTACCCTTTCGGTGGCTTGGGGGGAAGCTGCGGGAAGCACCCGGTAGATGCTTCGCGCAGTATGCCTATTCTTGGCTTCGGCTTTGGCAAAGCCAAGTTTAAAAGCACCCCGTTTGTTTTAAATCTATAGTTTATTTTAGTGGAAAGCTCTTAAAAGCTCTTAAAAGCCCAAACAAACACCCCGCTAGCCAGCTAACCTATTTGTTCACAATTGTAGACATTAGTTACATATCTACATGAAAGGGTAACGCAATAGGAAATATGCAGCATGCCTGCTTAATTCTGAAGATCATGATTTGTTAAAAAACAACTGTAAGTTTACATCATGAATAATTGTTTTCATTAGTGAGTAAAAGACTACTATGTTGTAGGTCAGCATTGCAAGGGACAGATAGTGGAAAGGTTAGGCAAAATATGCTTTCCATTTCTCATCTCCAAAGTACCAAACGTAAGGCCATATAAGCTCCACTCGCATGCAATACAAGTCTAGCAAGCCCAGGCCAACGAGTCCTACAGAAGTTTGCCCCAAAATAGAAGATGTCCTACAATTCCACCTCACAATGTCAGGAGACCAAAGATCGCAGAAACTGCAATTCTTTCTAAATGGCTTACTCAAGTTCTGTACTACGTACTGCAACTACATCTCAATTGCATGCAGTGAGAATTGACAGATCTGTGTTAACTTGTAAGCTTGGGCTTGCACCTTCGTTGGTGCCTTCTGCCTCGGAGGTGACACTCGAGGTCAGATTGAGATGTGCAGTTAGTATTACGGATGCTGCACAGCCATCTTGAGACAGGTTTCTGGTTCTTGTCCGGAAGCAGGGACACTTCCTTTTCATGCAGCTTCTCTTCAGTTCCCTTGCCTTCTCCCTTCAGAGCTTCCATCTTCCTTTGGTGCTTTCTGCCTCGTAAGTGCTCCTGTAAACCTGTTTCATGGTAGCATTTTACGTTGCAGATGCTGCAAATCAACGACTGAGTTTCTGTGGTCCGTTTCCTCTTCACCCCAGAGAGTGCCTTCTTGTGCAGCTTAGCCTGCTTAATGCATTTTTTTGTTAGCAAGGGAAAATGGCATGAATAGTTTCATTATTCTCTTCCATATACACATCATATCGATTAAATATGAACCATTACCTACCTTCAGTAGACATACATGACATAGCAAATTTCAGTACCATGAAAGATCTGCATAGATTAGAGTGAAATTCCTCTGATGTAACAAAATCAGCCTTACTCTACATTAAATATCTAGTTCTAATCTCTACCATTCAACTTACACTGTGAAGAATTGGCAACATATGCAACTGGCAGATATATAGCTTCCTAGTACAGTTGAGCATTTAAGAATATAAATTGTTTGTGTTGGAGAAGAGCATGTACAAGCCACATGGTGCGTGTTTTATTCACAATCTACACACTGGGAAGACTCCATTTACGTAGAAGAAGTAATCCACTTAACATATATAACTGTGAAAGTGAGACCATACAAAAGTTACATTGCTTTTCATGAGCAAATCATGTCCTAAAATAACAATCACACTAATGGTAACACTGCAGCACGACTAGCAAAAGACAAATATTAGTGAGAAAAGGGCTCAGATTCACAAAATCTTCATACTCCCTATGCTGTCGCCGTTCTAAATATAGGACAAATAAAATTCTGGAAATTTGATTTGCTAAATACTAAAACCTGCAATAATATTTAGATGAGATACTTGAAAACAATATGCAAGAATTTATCTCAAAAAGTAATTGACAGTGCACAATTTATTGGAGCTCATAAATATATTTTAATAAAACTATTGAAGGCCTAGAATCTAGTTGAAGTGCATAACAACCACTAAAGGTCCAGAATCTATGAATCATTGTAGTCTAGTAACAAGGGTCAATTTTCTGAAAATTGCTATGTGTACCATATGTATTTGTAAGAAATGACTGGTTGAAGCAGATTAGAAATATGATGACATTACCCTTCATTTCGCAACAGAAATCCTACAAATACACGTCGAAACCCATTTTTAAATAATGATTTTGAATGTATAATTTGGTGCAATGTGATGATCTCCAAAAATATGGTTCAACCTGCCATCCAAAACATATATATGATCCAAAACAGAATTTACCCCTTTTTAGATTAAAGCTGTGTAACCCACATCTATTAAAAGTCATAACTCATACTCACAATTTTTCACAGCATTAGGATCAGTATATTTACCGTCAAACAGTTATCGAGGCTATTTATCATAAAGGTCACTATTGTAAAGGGTACATTCTACAGACCAAAAGGAGAACCCTTCACAACAGAGATGACTTGTATAGATCAAACTATTAGATTTCATCACATGAAAAATGCATGGATAGTTACACATGAGGGATGCTTAGCAGCCATCCAGCTAGTCATATGACAGGAACTCATAAATTCAGTAGTGCTACAACCTGAATTCACACATGTTAAGATTGCATTATGTCATAAACTGGATTTAAGAAGAGGAAAAACACAAAATTTTAGCTAAGACATGGCTAGCTCCAGAATTACAAGTACAATTTGGGAGGGAACTAACCTAATTTGTAGTTCTCAGAATGTAACAGATATGACTTAGCAACAGAACAAACTTTTCATCTTTTAGCAACTGAATGGCAATTAATCGATGATGAAGATGGCAGCATCCCAGCTATTTAAAACATATACATAGTGATGAAAAAAATGTAAAGGAGAATAAAATTAAACATATAAAGGATAAGCAGCCGCTCACCCTAACTATTGGCGCATCCTCCTCGTCTATCGTCCTGCACCACGGAGGTTGATACCATTCCTCAATCCTATCTTTAACAGGCCGTCTCGACATTGACGCCCCTGCGAGTGACAGGGGCATGTCGAATGACTCACCATCTGGCAAAGGGGATGTGCCACGGAGGGGCATTTTGGTCTGCCGGAACCTGGCACGGAACTCATCCTCCAGCTCCCGCCGTTTGGCCAGTTCGGCCACAATGAACTGCTGGCGAATGCGCTCCTCCAAGAGCTCCCGGCGAAGTGCGTCTATCGTCATATGTGCTGCATCCAACGCAACAGCTGTTAATACCTTCGAAACGCTGAAAATTTTAACTAATGTTGCACGAACATCAAATCCCTGGCCAGCAAATATTATTAATTCCACCGATCGATCCAAACAGGTGCCTTTTTTATGTGCTAAGAAATTTGACCTCGATCTTGCCCTTTAAAAACCTTTTAAAAGGCAAATAATCGAAATCGTTTTAGCCTTTTTGGCCCTAATAAAGACGGGGAGCTGTTCTTCCGTATCTAAGAAAAAGAGAGAAGAATACAAGTAATGCCGAACAGAAATGTTAAAATCCCCTTTCTTTGAGAACAAGAACAGCTACTGTTCCAAGTCCAGCCGCCCAAATCAAGACAAAGATCCAATTCCATATTTCCGTTACCGTCGGGAGAAGGGACGCGCATGCCGAAGATGTCGTCGGCGTCGGTCCGAGCGACGGCTCGGCGGGCGAAATCCATGGATTGGGGCAAGGGTTTTTTGGCTTTGGGAGTGAAGAGGGACGGGGTGGGTTTCTCTGTCCCCGCTGCACGCCTGCACCTAGTTCACACACACACACACACCAACCACGACATCCGGCGCACGCCGTTGCTCTGATCCCCGCGCCTTCCCTGATCCCTCGTTGCTTTGGTAGACGCGAAAGTACCTTTTGGCTTCCCAATCCCTTGAGTTTAAATCAGATTCCGAAGTGTTAACTAAAGTAAACCGCATCACGGTTTTAATTCTTTTCCCATATCTTTACTTAGGTCTTAGTTTTTTTAAAATGCATATCTAGATGTTAATTTTTTTTATACCTTCAGTTAGATCTTAGTTCTTTCAAAATACATATCTAGATTCTAAATCTTTTCTAAGTAGTTTATGCAAGGTCCTAAATCTTTTCTAAATAGTTTATGTGAGTTCTAAATTATTCTGACCCGCGCTGATCTATGCCACATTGGAAGTGGGGCCCATAAAGCATACTAACCACCTTATATATTTGCAAGTAGACCCTGAGGTTGTATTTCTTCTAAAATAGAGTCCATATTTCTCTCTCCACCTAGTGTAGTCCTAAGCATTCCCATCTTAGCACTTCCATCTCCTAAGTATGCTTCGGTAGCCGAGTGACGACTTAGGAACTAATAATTTAATGGGCTAAAGAGAGATGCCGAGAAGAGGCATGGTGGCGAAGGTCTGCACCAACACGTTCCCATTGTGGTGTTGCTCTCTGCATTGCAGGGCAATAACTGAGCGCCACCGCCAACATGTGGCAAGGCTCGTGCAAAATAGCGAGAATGATTGTCGTCATGGCTACGCTGTCCGATGGGTCTACAAGGTGCGTGTCTTAGGACCGCACCGTGCTACGGAGGGATGGGGTGAGAAACAAGGACCTAGTTTTGGAACATATACAAACTAGGGGTCCTATTCACAAATATGCATGGTGACCATATATCTCATGGGCCCCACTATCAATGTGGAAGTTGGCAACACGCGTGTGGTCGATTTAGGACCTCCGACGAATCACATATAAAAGATTTAGGACCTAGATGTGCATTTTCAAAGAACTAGGACCTCTGATGAATCACTTACAAAAGATTTAGGACCTATATGTGCATTTTGAAAGAACTAAGACCTAGGTGAAGGTTCGTGAAAAGAATTAGGACCGCCCATGTGGTTTACTCTTGATTTGGAGGGGAAAATGTAACAAAGAGCAAGGATTGGTTTTCCAATATAGTTGGGTCTAGCACCGTTTGATTAGTAGAAATGGGGTAAAGAAAATGCACTAGAAATATTCCTTTGGATGCAATTCCAAATGAAAGCTGTGGCCTCTTTTCAAAACATTGAAATAGCAAATAATGGTTAGAACAACCACCCAGATCTGTTTTCGCATCTCCCTCGTCCACGCGTGATAGGGCCGTGGCGACAACTTCATAGTCCCAGATCTCCGGCGTGGGCATTGGTCTCCTCTTCCTTCGCTTGCCACTCCGGCGGCAGGAGGGAGTGGGCCTCATTCCTCCATTCTATAGTTAGGGCTAGGGCTTGTATGCTTTGGTGTATCGTTGTGGTGGTGGGAGCGATGCTCGGGAAAATAAATCTGCCTCAACTCTACTCCCATACCGGCGGCGATCTTCACGGCGGCGTGTTGGAGTCGGTGGCAACATGTGCTTGTCGATCATTTAGATCGGCAGCGTGGTCTTCTCGTCATTCATTAGATCTGGCGAGATCTATTTCTCAACGTGTCGCTGACGTCCACTGTTATCTACGACGATGCTGGGGGCCGGGGTGAGGTGGGTGCTCTAGAGCGAGGATGTTGGTTTGGAGGTCGTGGATCTGTCATTGTTGCCAGACTTCATCGGTGGGATGCGGTGGTTCTTGGTCCAAGGCAGCACGGGAACATCCCCCCGGTCGACGTACCACAACGACATGTGCCTCGCTGCTTGCAGCGGGCCTATTCATCGACTCACAAAACCTCGTTGGTGATGGTGCTTCTTTGGATCTAGCAATGGAGGAGGCTCGGCATCTCTTCCAACGTGCATCTTGGCGGCGTTGGAGTGTGGCGACGGCCGCTAGTTTCGGCGAGTGCAGAAAAACCTAGGGATGGTTCTAAATTTTTCTATCCTTTAGGGTTCTCTCTGCAAAGTGTCCAGGGCAACTATTTTCTCCTAGTATGTCTTTGTCTTTTAATTTCCACTCATGTAACTTGATTTTCATTTAGTGAAATACGTGGTTGCTCTAAAAAAACGTTGAAATAGAAAAGGAACATGAATAGAGTGTCATGTCATCCCTCATACTACATGATTGAATAGACACTTGGTGATGGGGCGGACGCCTCTATCATCAACGATGGCAATAATCAACTGATAGGCTTTTTTGGTGTAGTGGGAGCTGACGGCTACTGCATTTGGTGGTGCCCTCGGATTGGCGGTGATGGGATCCGCTCCAGATGCGGGAGCGACTGGTGGGGTCGATCGGGGGCCGCGTGACCTTCAAACGATGGGACGGAGGCCATAGTGGTGCTTGGGTGAAGCGGGAAAGCCGAACGGTGCTTGTAGGGTTAGATCAGCAGCGTCAGCAGAGCGGCAGCGAGAAGAGTTTGAGCTGAAATATCTGTCCCGCCATAAGCTACATGCGTATAGAGGCCACCAACGATATTAAAGGAGTTGTCCCTACAGGTAACAATAAATGCTATTATTTAACTTCAACATTATGATTAATGCTTTTTGCTTTATGCTATAACTGCTATGTGTCTTGAATATGAGATTCAAAGGAAAACTCATATGCGTTGAAGTATCAAACAAACAAATGTTCCTCGTCCCGCCTCTAGGACTAGCTTTTCTATTGTTTGATGGTCAACTATTTCGCATCAAGGTCATAGCTAATAAAACAAGAATGCTAACAAATGAGAGTACATTGTTAGAAGAATAATGGTACTGAACTGAACCATTTTGTCTGATGTACTAAGAGACACAAAATTCGTTGTTGTTAGTATCATCCTTATGTGTTTGTCATATGGACAAGTCCTTTACCCATGAAAATATGATGCATGCAAAAATCATGCATGAACTTTGTAGTTTATTTATGCATATTCCAACATATTAAGATGTTATTAGTTGTTATAATCATGTTTTACATTGATTTGTGGGGGTTTTCCATCGATCCCACTTATTTTGGTTATAACTCTGCAGAACAGGAAAACCTTGTTTTGTGTATTTTGACGTTTCAGGAATCTTCCCGAACTCAAATTGACCTAGGATTTTTTTCAGGCGTTAATATTTTATCATGGGAACCTTCTAGAGCACAAAAAGTCAATGAGGGGGCCACGAGGCCCAAACAAGCACTGGTGGCGGGGGCCCCAGGCCAGGCCACACCACAAGGTGTCGTTTGGCCGTCGAGGCTCTAATGTCGTCCATCTTCGTCTCATAGTGCTCAGCTTGACCTAAAAACGCCTATATATAGACCCCCCGAAGCATTCTCGGGAGGAGGTGGTGAAAAACATGAAACACAGAAACATAAGATGTCCAGCGAAGATTAGAGGGGGAAACGTTGCCAGAGTCACCCCGGTCGCTTCTCCAACCTCTCCAACATCACCACCATCGACACCGCCATGAAGGAGTAATCCACCTCTGGACTATGGGTTTTGTGGTAGTAGCTTGTTCTATTTCTCTCTTATGCTTTCATGTTTAGATGCCATATGAGCTGGCCAACATAATTATGGCACATATTACGTGATTCCTATGAGGTGGATCTTTATTTTATTGGATGATCAATGAGATGTGATATGTTATTATGTTCTTGATGCATGAGTAGATGCATATTATTACACCATTCTTTATTACTTGTTCTGATCCAACATGTATGCGAGAGCGCGAGAGGGGGTGGATGGAGTAACTAGGTAGTAGTAGTAAATTGTGACATGATTCATGATCTGCTATGGTGTTTTACCAATCCACGATTACCTCACTAGGGATAAAGAGAATGCATGTGCTATAATTTCTTAGTGACAGCTGCGAATTCCAAGCGACATTCATAGACATTGTTCTATCGTAATATGTCCAAGCGGTAGCATATTTGATATTCAACATCATGTCAAAGTACCTAAGGCTATACTCTGTTATTCTGAATACTAGATTGCTTAAAGTTTATTCCTTTCTAGTGGAGTATAAGTAAGATGTGTTGCATCATCTTTATTTTAGGATGTGATGCCCATATGAATATTATCAAGTTAACCTAATAAAAACCATGTCGATGTTTCGGTCATCTATTTTGTGCTTAATGCCACCACAACTTTATGAGAGAGTAGACAAGTGAACCCATGAACCCCGGTCCATTTTTAATCATAAGAAACACCTTTCCAACACTTTTACTCGCACTCTTATTTTTAGCATTAATTAAATCCAAAAATACAAAAACATATTTACTTTCTTGCAATCATATTGAAAACCAAAAATACCTATACTTTATTGTTTTAGTTGCATAGTAGCTTAGTTTACTTTAACATATCATATTTTACTTTATTTGCATCATTATTTCTTTATTGCATTATTATTTTATTTTACTTACATTCACACCTTATGCTTGACAACCACTCGGTGGAGTTGGGGATGCAAGACAAGAAGATTGTTTCGTAGGTTGCCTGACGAGAAAAGATAGAGCTTTTACAATTGTTCCCTAAGAGTTCAATATAAACCCCAAGTTCCCTCGTGAGGAAAATTTACTCTTACTACAATACTCTGCACTTGGAGTCCCAACAAATTGGCACATTGCTTAGTGTCATCAGAATATAAAGTACCCTAACACCAGAAGGTATGTCTTGATTATCATCAAACGACATCCGTAAAGGGGGACTATTATTGTGATATTCAAATATATCGAAAAGTGTGTCTCGGAACAAGGATATCCAAGATTGGGGTTTTTATCCTCCGGATTTCATAGAGATATGTCCGGGGCCCTCTCGGTATCACGATATCATCTGATTTTCTGGCCAGACACATTGTGATAATATCACAATGGTGTCAAAATACAGAATGAGATAAAATATTGAAACTGGAATGATGATAATAGGTATAGTGATCAAGAGTTGTATCACAGAGATACCGAAGTCTCACCTCGAGGTTATCATTATATCGCGAAGGAAAGGATTAACATATTGGTATGACAAGGTTCACTCAAAGTCATTCACGATCCCGCTGTTAGTTATTGATCTAAAAGAGTTTTGTAGTCATGTTTGTGTGTTACCAAACCTGCTGGGTCACACGCTTAAGTTTCACTAATCTTTACTATACTATTTTGCAAGAGAGGATAGCATCGGAAATATTTTGGAGTACTGATTTCTATCATTGAGAGTCAGAAAGTGTTTCATGGATTTATCGAAATCGTTCTGGTACTATTTGGTATTCATCGGAAATGTTTTGGTGAATTTTATATAAGAGAGAATGGGATCCAAGATTTATCTATGTCCCAGGAGGGGAACCTAAGGGTGACCGACTAGGCCCCATCCTTAGGGTGGCGGCTAGAACCCATTGGGCCCATCGGTGGGTGGCCAAAGGGGGTTCTAGGCCCCCTAGGGGCCTGCTAGAGTTTTGGACAAGGGAGGGGCCAAAAGTCCTCCCACCTACCCCTTCCATATGGAGGGCCAACGACTAGAGTTAGGAAGGTAGCCACCAAGGCTGCCCCCATCCTCAAGTATGCCCTTCCCCTTGCCCCTGTATAAAGAGAATCCACTTTCCTCCAAGAAACAAGCTCCTTTCTCTCTCTCTAGCTCTCTCTCTCCACGTGTGCAAAGTTATAGTACTTCAGCAGCCTTCGTTCTAGACAACGAAGTCCTGCTAAGTCGGTGAAGACATACGCATCCAAACCAATATAAAGATCATACCTTCGATCTCAAGGTGCGAGAAGGAAATATTCTTAGGGCTTGGAGGGATATGCCTAGATGTGGGGATTGCCCATACCAAAGTCTTCATCGAGCCTTCCCCGTTATCTTGTTGAGATCATTCAGATCTGATATCAAGTTTTGTATCTCCATAAATAGATCTTGGGCGGTTAGTACGCCAGATTTTTTGTTTTACATGCATTGTACCCCAACAAATATGACCTCCAAAGATGGTGATGACACTAAGTAAGTGTGCCAATTCATTGGGACTCCAAGTGCAGAATGATGTATCAAGAGAATCTTCCCCACCAGGGTGACTCGGGGTTTAATATCAAACTCTTGGGGAACAGTCGAAAAAGCTTCTTCGGTCCTTATCAAGAAACGTGCAAAACAAGTTCTTTGTCTTGTGCCCCCAACTCCACCGTGTGGTTTTCAAGCATAAGGCTTCAGTATTAGAACAACAAAATAAAATAAATAACTGAAGGTAAATAATAAGAAAGTAAACTAAAGCTAGAAAGTAAACTAATGATGTAAAGTAAAGTTGTTTTGGGTTTTGTTTATGGTTGCAGAAGGTAAAAGTATTTTTGTAGTTTTCATATTAAATTGTAGTTAAAATTGTAAAGACAGGTAAAATCAGGTAAATGGTGCTTCTTATGGTTTAAAATGGATCGGGGTTCTTGGGTTCACTTGTCTACTCTCTCATAAAGTTGTGGTGGCATTAAGCTCAAGATTGATGACTAAAATATTGATGAGATTTTATTATGTTTCTTGATACGCATTCATATAGGCATCACATCCTAACATAAAGATGACGCTACACATCTTACTTATACTCCACTTAAAAGGGATAAAATCCATGCAATCTAGTATTAAGAAATTAATAAAGTATAGGCTTAGGTACGTTGATATGATGTAGAATATCAAATATGCTACCGTGCATGAACATATTACAATGGATATGTTGGGGTTCAGTTCAGATAACAAAAAAATTATGTGATACGCGACCCCGATTTCCCAAGGACCTATCTATTAGTAATGCTGTAATGGTAGGAGTTTCGGACACGTACCCTCAAAGACCGAAACACGGGGATTATGCTCCCGCACAAGCATTGTCGATGAAGACGATGTAGCCGACCTCAAGGTCGTGAAGATCTTGGAGCAAATCCCGCTCTTGGTTATGCTCCTCTACCTACCCCTTCGGTAAAATTCTTATCATGAAGATAATCAATATTAACTCATAATTTCCCAGTTACGTGATGACGGTTGATGCAATTAGAGTTTCTTCCAGAATAGTGATTATGCAATAACCTCACGGTCTAAGGACTGATCTGTTCTTCATATTGCAACATGAACATCATGACACGATCGTGTTGCAATTGATTCTGTGGGTAATGTCCATCATGGAACTGTCAACAAGTGGCATGATCTCATCGTCAATTGGCATAATGCACCATGATCGGGAAACCTCAATCATCAGTTGATCAATGAACCAATAAATCGGGATTTTATCAGGGACTCCTAATCATTTAATACTACACCTATGTCAATGTTTATGATTGACATAGTTCTGGCATAGCATTAAACTTATTATGAACTTTGATGGAATATGCAAATAAGTCCAATATTATTTTCCTCTAGGGCATAATTCCTTTAGTCTCCCACTTGCACTAGAGTACAAATAATCTAGCTGCATTTTGTTTACCAATCACTGAGCATATCATCCATATGGTCTTTTGATCATGCACGCATGTGAGGACCTACCTTTAGCAATCAGTATAGATTAGATCTTTATATTCTTTGCAACTTGTCAAAGTATGACTCCCTATCATCATCTCATAATCTTTGTTTTAAGTTTAATGTTTGGTGGAAGAGTGAGACTTTGTATTCTAGTTTTGCAATGGTGTCTGAGTAATCCTCAATTTTATAATAAACCATGCTAAACAGATACACACTCATCTAGAAGTCGAACTTTCTCTAACCAAGCATTGCACTTGCCACTACCAGAGTAGCTTTTGATTTATGTAGATTTAGTTGATATCACCTAAATGCAATCTCAATGTCCCAATCATGCTTTTGTTGCACTTAGTTTTTGTAACATCCCTAGATTTTAAAATTCAAAATCAGCATGCATACATGAGCATCATTGCATTTCTTCAAATAATCTTTCTTTATATTGCTTCAAAGTAAGTTTTCAAACAAAATCCCCTTTTGAATAACTCATGTGAATGTTATCAGTTCATATGAGTTATTATTTCATGTGAACATTTATCTTCATGTTTCAAAGATTATATTTTTGTGTTGACCTTTTTGGGTTACACCATTAGTCTAACTCAAAACCTCTGGACTTCATAAAAAATTTGCAAATTTGAAGCTATTCAAATTTATGCATTTTATTTGCTTATTAAATCAAATTCTGAATCAAATAGGAAAAGGAAAAATTAATTTCAAAAAAATATAGCAAAATGGCCGCGGCGAGCCATTCGGTCCAGGCCGAAAAGCCGACCCAGCCCGCTAAGGCCATCGCGCCCGAAACGGTATCCGCCTCCGCCGCGAGCCTCCAACAGGCGGGGCCCGCTTGTCATCCGCCACCTCACGCTAGGAGTCTGCCTCGGACACGCGAGCCACCGCCGCCGTCCGATCCACCGACGTGCCCGCAACCCTAGCCCCCTCGCCAAGCCAGCCCCCGCCTATATATGCCCCCTACCCCTCTCTCTCCGCACCCAAACACCACCACGATCACACGACCACGCCGCTGAATTTCTTCGCGCAAGCCCGCAGCAGCCGCGCGCTCCAGCCACGCCCCTGCACGCCGCCGCCACCTCATTCGCCTTGCCACCACCACCATAGTGCCGCCGTCGCCTGCCGAGCACCGTCGTCGTCTCCGTTGGTCGCCAGGAGCTCCGCATTGACGCCAATGTCCACCACTCGAAGCAATCCCGCCGAAACCCTAGCTGCCGCCGGTGAGAACCTCGCCCTTCTCTCTCACCCGTCCGATCTGAAATCCATGGCCGCGATTAGATTTGAACCGAATCGGTATGAACCGATCTGGACTGCTCATATCTAATTAGATCTGACGGCCCAGGAGCTCGATCTGCCCGAAGCGGTACCGACCAATCAGGTCACGCCGCGTGTCATGACCAGGCCGACCGATTTTCGAAATTAGATTTAAATTGTTTTAAAACTCCTGAATCTTGCAAAATTTGTAGGAAAAGATCTGTAGCTCGGTTTTTGATGAATAATATATCATTGTAAATCTTAGGAGATGTAGAATTTATTAGTGTAGTTTATTCTCCAAGTTTTTAAATCAAATCTGAATTTAAATTCAGATTGAATTAAACCCTAATCCTATGTTATTTATTTTATATCTTTTATTCTACTAGTTCAAATCTTGTGTTTTTCTAGTCATTGGATTCCTTGTAACTTGTAAATTGTTTTAGAAGCAAACTTTCACACTTTTGAAACATGCATGAACTTGGTGTAGTTTATTTACTCTTGTGCCACTGTTTTTGCAATAATTAAATTTCTAAAAGTGCTTTTTGAGTAATTGTTTTGCATTGGTTTTGTTTTATCAAAACTCATCATCTGAAACCCTAATTGCAACATTTTCACACAACATAAGTTATGTGAATTAATTGTCCATGTGCATGCATGCATACATGTCTATGACTTGCTATTGTGAATTATGTGTTTATGTTTGTGTTATTGCTTGTATAGATTGTGAAGAGGAGCTAAACTATCCTTGTGACTGTTGTGACTGTGCTGGTTGTTACCAAGGCAAGTGACACACATATCTTCTACCTACTTCTACTACTGCATTAGTGTTTTCAGTAGTATGCATGATAGGTGGGATACTCAATTGTTTTACAAATTGCTAGATCCTAGTAGTGAGTAGCCAACCCCAAACACCACCTGGTAGGATGCTAAAATACTTGAATATTGATGCCATGCTATGATCACCTTGTCAAAGTTGTTTTGTGAATAAATTAACAACTTCAACTAAAATGAACTACCTGGGTGGAATGGTTTGATACGATCAGGTGGAGGAGGTGGGTTCTGGGGCACATGCCAGGAATGGATGTGTACTCAGGGCACTGCTCGGGATGGCCACTCAAGATTAAAGAGATTAATATGTCTTCCATGTTTAGAGTACTTCCAGTGCAGCCTTATGACATTATGGGCTCTGTCTTGATTGAGTAGGATTAAGGGTTCAACCATGGGTACTGATAGAGGGTGGTAGAAAAATATAGGGGGCACGGTCAGATCTGTTTGGTTGAATATTTCTTCTGAAAGGTCTTGTCTCATTTTATTTATGGGAGTAAAATGAGTCTTAAGGTGAAAATGCACAACCCCTGCAGGGTGTCAAAATCTAAGCGTTTAGCCGAGTCCTCGGTTATGGACATTTGAGTCTCTAGTCATGGAATGTTCGGAAGAATCTCATCACCGTTTCTGAATGCTTTAAAAATTGACTAGAAACCCTTAGACAGGAGCTCAGGATCATGCCCCTAAATAGGTGTGGTATTCCTGGTTGTTCCAAGACTTTGTTGAGTTGCGCCCAGTGCTACATAACTTGCAACTATGTAGTATTTGGGGGTTATTCCGACCCTTATAAATTAAAATTGTGAGAAAAGGTTTTGTAAAAAAGTTTAGGATAAAATTGGCTTTATGCAAACTAGCCTTTGAGATCCACCAAACCAAATGTCATGTAGCATAGTTGTTTCACAATTGCCACCAAATATGTGTCATTTGCCAGTATGTTGTTGTACTGACCCCTTTGGGGCTACATATTCAAATGTGTAGGTTATACTGATGAGGAGTAAGTGGAGGATTCTCAAGCCTGCATACCAACATGACTGCCTGTGGCAGTTGCTGAAGATGACGGCTCATTGCTTTTATTTCTGTTGTGTTATTTGTGTTGAACTCTGGTATTTAATAGTCCAAGTGACTAAACAATTTTTGTAAGTTTAAAGACTCATGAGTATGGATCTGCGATGTAATAATTACACTATTCTGCAATGAATACTATATTTTGTTCTGTGGTGCTATCAGTGATCCAAGGAATAGCTCTTACACAGTTGTGCTACCTTTAGTAAAAGTAGGACGCTACAAGATGGTATCAGAGCCCTAGTGTTGCCTGTAGGATTGAGAACCTAGGAATGGATAACCATAGGAATTAAAAAGTTTATTTTAGAAGCCCTTTTCTACATTTTCTTTTGTTAATCTCATACTTGAACTTATCTTGTTCATTTCATTCTATACTTGTAAATTCTTGCCTTGTTCTAACCTCGTCCTTTCTTTTCTAAATTTTAGATGGACCCATACGATCACAGAGTTGTTGCTGGACTGGGAAATTACACCTTCAGCAAGACCTTACTAGAGTTGTCCGACTTTGTTGGAATTCCACCACCAGAGTTTTGAGGTAGAAGGATGTACAAGGAGAACGGCATGGAAAAGTGGGAGATACAAACCATCATCCGAGGCCGTGAAGAAGACCCTGAAGATCCAACCATGGACTACACCAGTGCATACATTGATTGGAGTGGTTCTGTGGAGATAGCCATACAAGGTGCGATAGCACGCATCTGCTACAAGTACCACCACCGTTTCTCCTCAACTACACCATATTACCAGTTTGGAGAGCGCAATGAGGAAGGTTGCGCCATGGACAGAAGAGTCTTGGAGACCCATTCCCTCCTCCGGACTTATATTACTGAGAGGGAGTATAGTGCAGTGAACATGGAGTACTGATACGTCTCAAACGTATCTATAATTTTTGATGCTCCATGCTTGTTCTTACACCATTTGCCTATTGTTTCGTTACACTTAGTGGCATTTTTATGCATTTTCCGGAACTAACCTATTAACGAAGTGCCACAGTGCCAGTTTCCTGTTTTCTGCTGTTTTTGTGTTTCAGAAGTGATACACAGGAAATATTCTCGGAATTGGACGAAACAAGTTCCTGAAGTCATATTTTACCTGGAAGCTTCCAGACATCCGAAGAAGTGTCGGAGGGGGGCCACCAGGGCCCCACACAAGGGGGCGGCGCGGCCTGGCCCCTGGCCGCGCCACCCCTATGTGCGGGTGCCTGGTCCCTCTCCTGACATCGCCCCTTTGCCTATAAGTACCCCCCGACGAGAAAAACCTAAGAGCCCGATCAGTTTTCCAGAATACATCGCGATCCGCCGCCGCCGTCGACCCGAAGATTGGGAGGGTCCAGAAGCTCTTCCCGGCACCCTGCCGGAGAGGGGAATCGCCACCGGAGGTCTTCTTCATCGCCATGCTTGCCTCCGGAGCGATGAGTGAGTAGTCTACCTTGGACTATGGGTCCATAGCAGTAGCTAGATGGTTGTCTTCTCCACCATGTGCTTCATGTTTAGATCTCATGAGCTGCCCTACATGATTGAGATCACCGTTATGTAATTCTATGATGTTGGTTTGTTGGGATCCGATGAATATTGGTGTTTATGATTAAGTTGCTGTACTGAATTATATCTTTTGTTATCTCTATGTTGTTTATGATCTTGCATGCTCTCCGTTGTTAGTAGCTATCTTGGCCGAGTAGTTGCTAGTGACTCCAAGAGGGGGTATTTATGCTCGATAGTGGGTTCATGTCTCTATTTCACCTGGGGGAGTGACAAAAACCTCTAAGGTGGTAGATGTGCTGTTGCTACTAGGGAGAAAACAACATTCATATGCTCAAGGGCATATGCTTTGTTTACATTACACACTTTGCTTAATGCAATTATCTGTTGTTCGCAACTTAATACTTCTAGGGTGTTCGGATGATATCCCCGGGGGTGGATTATTAGTCATAGATGCAGTTGGATGGCGGTCTATGTATTTTGTTGTAATGCCCAGAGTAAATCTCATAGTGATCTTCTTGACATATCACGTTATCTTTATTCTATCAATTGCCCAACTGTAATTTGTTTACCCAGCATGTTATTTTATCTATGGAGAGACACCACTAGTGAACTATGGACCCCAGTCCTATTTTAATCATATTGCAATCACCTGTTTACTTTTCCCGCACTGTTTACTTTACTCGCATATTACTACTGTTTTCCACTCGATACACTCATAACCTTTGTTTCAAGCAAACCGGTGAGATTGACAACCTCATCGCAAGTTGGGGACAAAGTATTTGTTTGTGTGTGTGCAGGTTCCACAAACACCTTCAGTCGTCACCATCTCTCTTCTTCAAGATCGACATTAAACCTTGGTTTCTTAACTGAGGGAAAACTTGCCGCTACACTCATCATACCTTCCTCTTGGGGTTCCCAACGGGCTGGTCATCACCACGCACAAGGACTTACTGCTCCCACGTCAACTACACGCCACAGCTCTTTTCTGGCGTCATCATCACATGAGTAGCAGCACTTTTTCTGGCGCCATTGCCGGGGAAGAGAGAAGACTTCTGCGAGGGGAGTTCTTCGCACACACATTCTTTACTTTGTTATTTGTTTTGCTTTACTTTATTTTATTTTACCTGCATTGCTTTTTATCAAAAACCCAAAAAATTAGAATCCTTGGTAGTTGTTATTTCTTTACTTTAGTTTATCATGCTGTTCCCTGAGTTTGTTCTGGAGGACCTCTCTGTTGGGAGTGGTTCGATTATTGGCAAAAGTAACATTGAGGAGTTCTTTAATCACATTAGTATGCATGATGAAGATGAGGAAAAGTCTTGGGTTGAGCTTGCTCCTAGTATTGAAGTTGCTTCTATTTATTTAATTGACATGTTGGAAACTAGGTTTGCTAGTCTTAATCCTTTTATGCAATATATGTTCCTTAAGCTTCATGAAATTGAGGATCCCGAAAAGAAAGCTTTTATCTTGGAAACTTTGCGCCTAGAATTTAAGGATGTCGTTGTTGAAGCTAGGAAGGTCCTTAAACGTTTTAATAAACTCGGTTCACCTATAAAGGTTATTGATACTAGTGATGAGGGGACTGAGATACCTATACCTTGCAAGCTTTTGGGATTGAATGATGCTTTCGAAAACAATTTTGCCTGGATTTGTCCTGAAAATCTTTTTGATGAGAATAGTGTACCAAAGCATGATCACCAAGGGTCTTCAAAAACTTATGTGGATGAAATACAATGCCTTATTGACAAGACCTCTTCTGTTGATCTTAATGCTTCTTCTGAAGGTACTTGATTCGCAATTTTCTGCGCCTAGCTCAAAGGCGTTAAAGAAAAGCACTCTTGGGAGATAACCCATTGTTTACTTTTCAGTACTTTTTCTTTTATTTGAGTCTTGGAATTCATTACTACTGTAATGACCGCTCCTTATCTTGTTTATTTCGTTTTTGTGCCAAGAGAAGCCTCTAATTTGAGTGAGATAAAGATTTGGGGATGTTGCTGTCCTGAAACTATTTTCGGTGCTGCACCGTAAAAATTCGTGAAAATTCTCTGTATATCTTTTGGACCTGCGATTTCTTGTGCATATGCCCCAGGTTATATCCAAACTTTTCTTAGTTGAACACTTTTTGATTTGAGCAACGGAAAATCCTTGAAAAATTCGTCCTTTGTCAGCTGTCCAGTTTTGACAGATTTCTGCCAATATTTGTTTTTGCCACTTTATCGCTTTCTTTTGAGTTCTTTTTTATCATGGAACTCTTGTGGAAGTTGCTACAGTAGTATATACTTTATATGTGGTGGTTTTGGGTTGAAACCTGAAGCTAAAGGAGGTTGAATATATTTTATGCTTACACTAATGTTGCTAATAGAATTGTGTTTAGTTTTGTATGAAGGAAGTTTTCAAGTGTAGGGATTGGAGAATGATGAGATGAGTTGAAGAATGGACAAAAGCTCAAGCTTGGGGATGCCCATGCATCACCCCAAGAAATATCCAAGAAGTACAAGTGTCAAAGCTTGGGGATGCCCCCGAGGCACCCCTTCTTCATCGGCAAAAATCAGGTCACCTTTCAAAACACTATATTTTTATTGCTTCATGCACTATGTGTTTTTCTTGGAGCGTCAGTTGTTTTAGTTTTCTTAGTTTGTTTAATTTGTTTGTTTGCTGCAATAAATGGTTGGACCCCAACAAATTTTCCTTTGGAGGAGATGTACTCGTTTTCATTTGCAAAGAACGCTCTAGTTTTCACTCTTATCAAAAATCGAGCGCTCTACTTTTTCTGCTACTGCTTTTGGTTTTCGTTTTCGCCTTGATTTGCGTTCAGATCTTGTCATATCTTTTCATCAAGGTGTATTTTTGCCTCTGATCTTTATAGGTTTTCATCAAAAGAGGTGTTTATAAAAATTTCAAATGGTGTTGGAAAAGAGAAAAAGCTTTGTGCAAAATAGTGGTACAAGAAGGAGCTTGTGTAGACTGCGGCTTAGGCTTTTTCATGTCATGCTTGATGTCTTTTTTGATAGTATGCTTAGTGGTTTTTATGTAGCATGACTTGTCTCAAATAACTGAGATTGCTTAATGAGCCTTTGAAAAAATCATGCGTTGTTTTTATTGTATGGAAGCATTATTTTGGTTTTCTCCTTGATGCTTTATTTGGGTTGACTTGGCGCATGCTCACACATGTTAGACTCTTACAAAGTCGCCATTAGCCTTCATGATCATTTAGTTTTTGACTTTTGATGCCATCGTATGCTTCTTTTAATGTCGCTTTGTCGCTTTGCATGATTATGGCCATTATTGCTCTCTTAGTTGGTCGCTCCCAGTCTTTTGCTAGCCCTCGCCTTATACTGAGTATGAGCTCTACTCGTGCATCCAACTCCTAAAAGCCAAAGTTTTCCATTGTGTCCACCATATATACCTATTAGCAATTTGCTATTCCAAGTAAATTTGACTTGCTTTTATTTTCTCTTCAAATTAAACTCTTACCAGTGTTATGCGAAACTCGGTTAGTAAAGCTCTCACGAACCGGAAGGCACACTTTACTTTTTCCTGTTCTTAAAAATTTGACATTGTGGTCTTTTATGTTGAGTTGTTATGCTTGCAAGTTGTAAGTTGGATTCTAGCCCAGCCATGCTGTCATGGGGCAAGCTTTCAACATTGCACTTCTTATTTGAGTTGATATCGTGATCTTTTGTTTATGGATGCCTGCTGTGTGAAATGAATTGGGAATCTTGTAGGGATCATGGAGATTGTATATGTGTTAGGGAAACGCCGGGCCGCCAATCTAAGCCATGCATAATTCATGGTGGAAATTTGCAGCATACCCATGGTGAACATTCGACGACGCATCTCACAATAAAAAGCTAAACAATATAGCAAATAAAAGAGATGTCGAGGTGTTCATTGTCTGCTTGTCCTGTCATTTTGGTGTGGGCTTGTTCCATGTCATCGGGCACGGAGGTACCCCATTGGCGGTTCTCAATGATATGCATATACTTACAATGACAAGAGCCTTGCTTGGGACTCTAAGTAAAGTAGCATGAGGTTTGGGTACTCGTATTCACGGGACACGAGGTTTTCAACTTATGATTTGTCAAGCATATGCATCATAATTGTTCTCGCATTAACTTTAACCATTCAAGATGCTTATGATGGGGGCAATGAGAGCTCAAAGCCGGTAAGTACCATAATTTTTGAAGGTTATAAAACTTGCAATCACTGCTTCCCTCTGCGAAGGGCCTTTCTTTTACTTTTATGTTGAGTCACCACCTTCTTTCTTTATGCACCATTAAGAGAGCATAGTTGTCATTCTTAGTGTGATATGCATTGTCCCAAAGTTCGTTGATTGATTCATATTGTTGGTTTCACTTGTTCTTAAGTTATTTGTATCTAGTCGCCCTCTTAAACTTTGAGGTGTCCTATGCATTTATGTTTTGCTCTCTTTGAAGGACAAGCTGAAAACCTTTTTATGTTTTTCCTTATGATTTGAACACACGTTTGACTTTCATTGTTTCATTATCATGATCTTTTGTTTGTGTTCATTTACATGTTTACAACATGGTTGCTAAGTTCTTATTGTCATGATTATATCTTTTATGCCCATGTTTTAAGTTCTATTGATCCCAGCTCACCAATGCTTATATATATGATCAAGATTGTGTAGGTGCATGTCACCTCAAAAATTATTCTTTGTTATCACTTACCTACTCGAGGACGAGCAGGAGTTAAGCTTGGGGATGCTTGATACGTCTCAAACGTATCTATAATTTTTGATGCTCCATGCTTGTTCTTACACCATTTGCCTATTGTTTCGTTACAATTAGTGGCATTTTTATGCATTTTCCGGAACTAACCTATTAACGAAGTGCCACAGTGCCAGTTTCCTGTTTTCTGCTGTTTTTGTGTTTTAGAAGTGATACACAGGAAATATTCTCGGAATTGGACGAAACAAGTTCCTGAAGTCATATTTTACCCGGAAGCTTCCAGACATCCGAAGAAGTGTCGGAGGGGGGCCACCAGGGCCCCACACAAGGGGGCGGCGCGGCCTGGCCCCTGGCCGCGCTACCCCTGTGTGAGGGTGCCTGGTCCCTCTCCTGACATTGCCCCTTCGCCTATAAGTACCCCCCGACGAGAAAAACCTAAGAGCCCGATCAGTTTTCCAGAATACATCGCGATCCGCCGCCGCCGTTGACCCGAAGATCGGGAGGGTCCAGAAGCTCTTCCCGGCACCCTGCCGGAGAGGGGAATCGCCACCGGAGGTCTTCTTCATGGCCATGCTTGCCTCCGGAGTGATGAGTGAGTAGTCTACCTTGGACTATGGGTCCATAGCAGTAGCTAGATGGTTGTCTTCTCCACCATGTGCTTCATGTTTAGATCTCATGAGCTGCCCTACATGATTGAGATCACCGTTATGTAATTCTATGATGTTGGTTTGTTGGGATCCGATGAATATTGGTGTTTATGATTAAGTTGATGTACTGAATTATATCTTTTGTTATCTCTATGTTGTTTATGATCTTGCATGCTCTCCGTTGTTAGTAGCTATCTTGGCCGAGTAGTTGCTAGTGACTCCAAGAGGGGGTATTTATGCTCGATAGTGGGTTCATGTCTCTATTTCACCTGGGGGAGTGACAGAAACCTCTAAGGTGGTAGATGTGCTGTTGCTACTAGGGAGAAAACAACATTCATATGCTCAAGGGCATATGCTTTGTTTACATTACACACTTTGCTTAATGCAATTATCTGTTGTTCGCAACTTAATACTTCTAGGGTGTTCGGATGATATCCCCGGGGGTGGATTATTAGTCATAGATGCAGTTGGATGGCGGTCTATGTATTTTGTTGTAATGCCCAGAGTAAATCTCATAGTGATCTTCTTGACATATCACGTTATCTTTATTCTATCAATTGCCCAACTGTAATTTGTTTACCCAGCATGTTATTTTATCTATGGAGAGACACCACTAGTGAACTGTGGACCCCGGTCCTATTTTAATCATATTGCAATCACCTGTTTACTTTTACCGCACTGTTTACTTTACTCGCATATTACTACTGTTTTCCACTCGATACACTCATAACCTTTGTTTCAAGCAAACTGGTGAGATTGACAACCTCATCGCAAGTTGGGGACAAAGTATTTGTTTGTGTGTGTGCAGGTTCGACAAACACCTTCAGTCGTCACCGTCTCTCTTCTTCAAGATCGACATTAAACCTTGGTTTCTTAACTGAGGGAAAACTTGCCGCTACACTGATCATACCTTCCTCTTAGGGTTCCCAACGGGCTGGTCATCACCACGCACAAGGACTTACTGCTCCCACGTCAACTACACGCCACAGCTCTTTTCTGGCATCATCATCACACGAGTAGCAAGTACATGTTGACAAGACAAATCAAGCTAATGGACAAGTTCAGAGAAACCATGGAGGTTGCTAGTCAAAGGATTATAACCGCGGAGTCATGTCTAGTGGTAATGGGAGACAAGAGGACAGAGTTCATGGAGGAGAATGAAGCTTTGAAGAAGAAGATGGCAGAATATGAAGCCAAGGCTTTAGCAGATGAAGACCCCGAAGAACTGACCTTGTACAACACCGACGGTGAAGAAATCACAGTTGATGAGTGGGAAGCAAGGGCAGTCAGGAAGGCAAAGGAAGCTAGAGCAGCAAGATTGGAGGCGAAGCATCGCAAGACACTTCCACTTGCATGCCTCAACAGGATCAAGAGACATTAGAAGACTACCATTTAATGTAATAGTTTAAGTACTCGTTGTATTGCCTTACCCTTGTTGGTATGGTAGTACCATTTACCTTAGTCGTTTTGTCAAACCTTTAGCGCACTTTATCAAAGTTTAATTAATAAAGATTTTTCAAAGCTGTTTTATAATTGTTTGCTGTATGGTGTGATGTTTGTGCATGGGTAGGAAAGTTTTCTTCCTTAGTTCTATCTGTCTAATTACTCACCCATGCTAAAACCCTTCAGATGCCTCCTCGCCGCGATAACACCAACATCAATAACTCCAATGACAACAACTCCAACGACAACAACAACAACGATGTCATCTAGCAGTTAGCTACAGCTCAAGCATAGCTCATGCAGATGATGACCCAATTCATCTAGGCCAGTGCTAACAATAACAACAACAACAACAACAACAACAACAATCCGCCACCACCTCCACCACTGCCACCACCTCCACCACCGCCACCCCCACCCCAGGTTGATAGACTGGCAAGATTTCTGAGGCTCTGACCCAATAAGTTTTCATCTGCCACAGACCCAATAGTGGCTGATGACTGGCTGCATTCTGTTAGCAAGGACTTGATTACTTGCGAGTGTACCGATGCTGAAAAGGTGAGATTCACCGTTCATCTGCTGGAAGGACCCGCTGCTATATGGTGGGAAACCTATCAAATCACACACCCTGTGGAAGGCCTAGACTGGGACACCTCTAGGGAAGGTTTTCGTAATGCTCACATCTCTACGGGCATTATGAATCTGAAGAAGGAGGAATTCCACACACTGAGGCAGGGCGGAAGAACACTTAAGGAGTATATGGATGACTTCTTCTCCTTGTCAATGTATGCTCCAGATGATGTCGACACAGATACTAAGAGGAAGGATAAGTTACTCGCTGGACTCAAGGGAGAACTGAAGATACCACTGTCAGTGGCCTATGCTCCAAACTACCAGGCACTTCTTGATCAAGCTGTCACTCTGGGCAACAACATCAGGAAGGAAGAGAACCGCAAGAGGAAATTCAGCAGTGGTAAGAACCACACCGAGCCCTTCCACAAGAAGCACCACTCCTCGGAGGGCAGTGGGAATGGAAGTTCACACAGACATGGAGGCCACTTCAGCAAAGGAAATGGTGGCAACTTTAATGGCCACAGGCACAATGGAGGATTCAGAGGAAACAACTCCAATGGTCACCACAATGGGAACAATGGACACCACAATGGAGGAAATGGTCAGTGTCGTTTCAACTCAGATGCCAAGAAGGATCTCTCCAACGTCACATGCTTCAAGTGCAAGAAGACTGGGCACTACTCCAACACTTTCCCGGAGAACAAGCCAGATGAAGCTGCCAAGCCCAATCCGTTCCAGAAGGGACAGGTGAACCACCTCAATGTGGAGGAAGTGATGAATGAACCTGATGCTGTGATGGATACGTTTCCACTTAACTCATTTATATCATTAGTTTTATTTGATACCGGAGCATCTCATTCATTCATATCAAGTGCATTTGTGAAAAAGCATGCTTTTACCACTGAAACCATAGGAAGGGTTATAAAAGTTAGTTCCTCGGGTGGAGAATTGATGGTCAAGGTTGGTGCCAGAACTTAATCTTAGAAATTGGTAAATACAAGTTTCTAACCCATCTGGTAGTATTGGAATCCCAAGGGTTAGATGTTATCTTGGTTATGGATTGGATGACAAACTATGCGGGAGTCATAGATTATGTCAATAGAGCTATTACACTCACTACCCCAAAAGGAAGAAGGATTAGATACAAATCCAACGTGGACTTCAACAAGATTAGGCTGAACCATCTTAAGGGGGTTAGCATATAAGAAGTGGATGTAGTAAGGGAATACCCAGATGTCTTCCCGGATGAGCTACCAGGGATGCCACCGGATAGAGATATTGAGTTTCTCATAGAACTGTTGTCGGGTACTAGCCCAATAGCAAAGAGACCTTACCCAATGTCCACTGATGAATTGAAGGAACTTAAGAAATAGTTGGGAGAACAGTTAAGGAAAGGGTTCATTAGAGAGAGTTCATCCCCGTGGGGAGCACCAGTTATGTTCGTAGAGAAGAAGGATCTGAGTCAACATTTGGTTATGGATTATCATTCGTTGAACGAAGTGACAATCAAAAATAAATACCCATTACCAAGAATCAATGATTTGTTTGATCAGTTGGAAGGAGCTAGTGTATTCTCCAAGATCGATCTTAGGTCTGGTTACTTTCAGCTCAAGATTAGAGAGTACGATATACCCAAGACAACATTTGTGACAAGGTATGGTTCATATGAGTATATGGTGATACCGTTTGGTTTAACTAATGCACCATCATATTTCATGAATATGATGAACAAAGTATTTATGGAATTTCTAGATAAGTTTGTCATAGTCTTTATTGATGACATACTGATCTATTCCAAGAGCAACAAGGAGCATGAAAAACATCTCCATCTGATAATGGAAAAGCTTCGAGAGCACAAGCTTTATGCCAAGTTTAGTAAATGTGAATTTTGGCTGAGTGAAGTAGCATTTCTTGGTCACATTGTATCCAAGGAAGGTATTGATGTTGATCCTTCCAAGGTTACAGCAGTAACATAATGGGAACCACCCAAGAATGTCGGAGAAATTCGCAGTTTCCTAGGATTGGCTGGATATTATCGAAGGTTCATTGAGAACTTCTCAAAGATTTCTAAACCCATGACTGAGTTACTTAAGAAGGAGAAGAAATTCAAGTGGACTGATGAGTGTGAAGTCAGTTTTCAAGAGCTAAAGAAGAGATTAGTGTCTGCCCTAGTCTTGTGTTTACTAGATCCGGAGAAGGAATTCCAAGTGTACTGCGACGCTTCACGTCTAGGTTTGGGAAGTGTTTTGATGCAAGGAGGAAGAGTAGTAGCGTATGCTTCTAGACAACTCAAGAAACATGAGACCAATTACCCTACTCATGATCTAGAATTAGCCTCAGTTGTCCATGCCTTGAAGACATGGAGACATTATCTGATGGGAAAGCGATGTGAAGTCTTCACCAACCACAAGAGTTTGAAGTACATATTCACCCAGAAGGACTTGAATATGAGGCAAACAAGATGGCTAGAACTTATCAAGGATTACGATCTAAGTTTGCAATACCATCCTGGTAAAGCAAATGTGGTTGCTGATGCCTTGAGCCGCAAGGCTTATGTGAATTGTTTGTCGACGGACGAGCTGCCAGAAGATCTATGCACAGGACTTAGAGATCTTTGCTTGGAAGTGGTACCAGCAGGATTTGTAGCGTCACTGGTCGTACAACCAACATTGATGGACAGAATACGAGAAGCTCAGAAAGGAGACAAAGAGATCGAGAAAATTAGAGATGCCTTGAAGGAAGGAAAAGCGAATGGATTTAGTGAAGATGAGCAAGGAACTATTTGGTTTTAGAAGCGTGTTTGTGTTGCCAATGATCCCGATCTTAGGAAGATAATATTTCAAGAAGCCCATGAGACACCCTACTCCATTTATCCTGGAAATACCAAGATGTACATGGACTTGAAGGAAAGGTTCTGGTGGAACAACATGAAGAGAGACATCGCCGAATACATAGCAAAGTGCAATGTGTGAAGCAGAGTGAAAGCAGAACATCAGAAACCTGCAGGACTCCTACAACCTTTGAAGGTGCCAGATTGGAAGTGGGATCAGATTGGAATGGATTTCATTACCGGATTACCTAGAACATAATCTGGTTATGATTATATTTGGGTAGTTGTTGATCGTTTAACAAAGGTAGCCCACTTTATACCAGTGAAGACAACCTACACCAGTGCTAAGTTGGCAGATATTTATATGAAGAGAATTGTGTGCTTACATGGAGTTCCAAAGAGTATTGTGTCTAATAGAGGCACTCAATTTACTTCGCATTTCTGGAAGCAACTTCATGAATCTCTAGGAATGAGATTAGAGTTTAGCACATCATTTCATCCACAAACTGATGGACAAACTGAGAGGGTTAACCAAATCTTGGAAGATATGTTGAGAGCATGTGCTCTAGACTATGGATCCAGTTGGGATGACAACTTGCCATATGCAGAGTTTTCTTACAACAATAGTTATCAAGCCAGTATTGAAGTGGCTCCGTTCGAAGCTTTGTATGGTAAGAGGTGCACTACACCATTGTTGTGGAGTGGTGTAGGAGAACGTAGTTTCTTCAAGCCAGATATTATCGAAGAAGTAGAAGAGAAGTTTAGATTGATCAAAGATAGATCAAAGTTAGCCCAATCTAGACAGAAGAGCTATGCAGATAATAAACGTAGAGACATCACCTATGAGGTAGGTGATAGAGCTTATCTTAGAGTTTCACCACTTCGAGGAGTCAAGAGATTTGGAATCAAAGGGAAGTTAGCGCCACGAATCATAGGCCCCTTGAAGGTTCTATCTCGCAAAGGAGAAGTGGCCTATGAGTTGGAATTACCATAAAAAAAATTAGCAGTACACAATGTGTTTCATGTTAGTCAGCTGAAAAAGTGTCACCCCGAGATGTCAAATACACCGTTGAATGACACCATACCTCTCGAGGAAGTGAAACTGGAAAGTGATTTGACATATGAAGAGAAGCCAATCAAATCTTAGAGACAGCAGAGAGGAATACTTGCACAAAGACCATCAAGTTTTGCAAGGTACAATGGGATCACCACACCGAGGAAGAAGCCACTTGGGAGCGTGAAGAAACTCTTCGAGAAGATCACCCTCACCTATTTGCTAGCCATTCTGAAGCTCGAGGGCGAGCTTCATCTTAAGGGGGTTAGTCTGTAACATCCCAAGATTTTAAAATTCAAAATCAGCATGCATACATGAGCATCATTGCATTTTTTCAAATAATCTTGCTTTATATTGCTTCAAAGTAAGTTTTCAAACAAAATCCCCTTTTGAATAACTCATGTGAATGTTATCATTTCATGTGAGTTATTATTTCATGTGAACCTTTATCTTCATGTTTAAAAGATTATATTTTTGTGTTGACCTTTTTGGGTTACACCATTAGTCTAACTCAAAACCTCTGGCCTTTATAAAATTTCTGCAAATTTGAAGCTATTCAAATTTATGCATTTTATTTGCTTATTAAATCAAATTCTGAATCAAATAGGAAAAGGAAAAATCAATTTCAAAAAAATATAGCAAAAGGGCCGCGGTGAGCCATTCGGTCCAGGCCGAAAAGCCGGCCCAGCCCGCTAAGGCCGCCGCGCCCGAAACGGTATCCGCCTCCGCCGCGAGCCACCGATAGGCGGGGCCCGCTTGTCATCCGCCACCTCGTGCTAGGAGTCCGCCTCAGACACGTGAGCCACCGCCGCCGTCCGATCCACCGACGCGCCCGCAACCCTAGCCCCCTCGCCAAGCCAGCCCCCGCCTATATATACCCCCTACCCCTCTCTCTCTCCGCACCCAAACACCACCGTGATCACGCGACCATGCCGCCGAATTTCTTCGTGCAAGCCCGCAGCAGCCGCGCGCTCCAGCCACGCCCCTGCACGCCGCCGCCACCTCATTTGCCTCGCCACCACCACCATAGTGCCGCCGTCACCCGTCGAGAACCATCATCGTCTCCGTTGGTCGCTAGGAGCTCCGCTTTATCGATGCCGACGTCCACCACCCGAAGCAATCCCACCGAAACCCTAGCCGCCGCCGGTGAGAACCTCACCCTTCTCTCTCACCCATTCGATCTGAAATCCATGGCCGCGATTAGATTTGAACCGAATCGGTATGAACCGATCTGGACCGCTCAGGTCTAATTAGATCTGATGGCCCAGGAGCTCGATCCGCCCAAAGTGGTACCGACCAATCAGGTCACGCCGCGTATCACGACCAGGCCGGTCGATTTTCGAAATTAGATTTAAATTGTTTTAAAACTCCTGAATCTTGCAAAATTTGTAGGAAAAGATCTGTAGCTCGGTTTTTGATGAATAATATATCATTAGAAAGCTTAGGAGATGTAGAATTTATTAGTGTAGTTTATTCTCCAAGTTTTTAAATCAAATCTAAATCTAAATTCACATTTAATTAAACCCTAATCCTATGTTATTTATTTTATATCTTTTATTCTACTAGTTCAAATCTTGTGTTTTTGTAGTCATTGGATTCCTTGTAACTTGTAGATTGTTTTAGAAGCAAACTTTCACACTTTTGAAACATGCATGAACTTGGTGTAGTTTATTTACTCTTGTTCCACTGTTTTTGCAATAATTAAATTTCTAAAAGTGCTTTTTGAGTAATTCTTTTTTGCATTGGTTTTGTTTTATCAAAACTCATCATCTGAAACCCTAATTGCAACATTTTCACACAACATAAGTTGTGTGAATTAATTGGCCATGTGCATGCATGCATACATGTCTATGACTTGCTATTGTGAATTATGTGTTTATGTTTGTGTTATTGCTTGTATAGATTGTGAAGAGGAGCTGAACTATCCTTGTGACTACTGTGACTGTGCTGGTTGTTACCAAGGCAAGTGACACACATATCTTCTACCTACTTTTACTACTGCATTAGTGTTTTCAGTAGTAAGCATGATAGGTGGGATACTCAATTGTTTTACAAATTGCTAGATCCTAGTAGTGAGTAGCCAACCTCAAACACCACCTGGTAGGATGCTAAAATACTTGAATATTGATGCCATGCTATGATCACCTTGTCAAAGTTGTTTTGTGAATAAATTAATAACTTCAACTAAAATGAACTACCTGGGTGGAATGGTTTGGTAAGATGAGGTGGAGGAGGTGGGTTCTGGGGCACATGCCAGGGATGGATGTGTACTCAGGGCACTGCTCGGGATGGCCACTCAAGATTAAAGAGATTAATATGTCTTCCATGTTTAGAGTACTTCCAGTGCAGCCTTATGACATTATGGGCTCTGTCTTGATTGAGTAGGATTAAGGGTTTAGCCATGGGTACTGACAGAGGATGGTAGAAAAATATAGGGGGCACGGTCAGATCCGTTTGGTTGAATGCTTCTTCTGAAAGGTCTTGTCTCATTTTATTTATGGAGTAAAATGAGTCTTAAGGTGAAAGTGCACAACCCCTGCAGGGTGTCAAAATCTAAGCGTTTAGCCGAGTACTCGGTTATGGACATTTGAGTCTCTAGTCATGGAATGTTCGGAAGAATCTCATCACCGTTTCTGAATGCTTTAAAAATTGACTAGAAACCCTTAGACAGGAGCTCAGGATCATGCCCCTAAAAAGGTGTGGTATTCCTGGTTGTTCCAAAACTTTGTTGACTTGCGCCCAGTGCTACATAACTTGCAACTATGTAGTATTTGGGGGTTATTTTGACCCTTATAAATTAAAATTGTGAGAAAAGGTTTTGTAAAGAAGTTTAGGATAAAATTGGCTTTATGCAAACTAGCCTTTGAGATCCACCAAATCAAATTTCATGTAGCATAGTTGTTTCACAATTGCCACCAAATATGTGTCATTTGCCAGTACGTTGTTGTACTGACCCCTTTGGGGCTACATATTCAAACGTGTAGGTTATACTGATGAGGAGTAAGTGGAGGATTCTCGAGCCTGTATACTAACATGACTGCCTGTGGCACTTTGATGACCCACAAGTATAGGGGGTGTATCTTAGTACTTTTGATAAATAAGAGTGTCGAGCCCAACGAGGAGTAGAAGGTGTTGATAAGTGGTTTTGATCAAGGATTCACTGTAAATACTAGCAAACGGGTTTTCAGGGGTATTTGGTAATGCAAATAAATAAAGTGCGAGTAAATAAAAGACAGTAATAATAATTGCTGCAAGTGGCCCAATCCTTTCTAGAGCAAAGGACAAATCGGTTGTGTAACTTATGATGACCAAACATTCTTGAGGACACACGGGAGTTTCTGTCAAGTGCTTTCGCTTCATGCCGCTAAATAATCTTTACTGGTTTGATAAGTGTTATGGGGGTGAACCTGTGCTAGCGCACTACCCTTACTAGGATAAATACACACTTGTGATTATACCCCTTGTAAGCATCCGCAAATACATGAAAGTAATTAAGATAAATCTAACCACAACCTTAAACTCTAAGATCCTACGCTCCCTAGTGTAATGGTTTCCCAACAGAGGTTTAGGTTTCTGTCACTCCAGCAACCCCACAATTGGTAGCCAAATACACAATGCATCTCACTAGGCCCATAAATGGTGAAGTATCATGTAGTTAACGTTCACATGACACCACTAGTGAAATAACACCACAACAAATAAATATCAAACCATTAAATATTACTCAACATAATTCCACTACTAACAACTTGACTTCTCCCATGTCCTCAAGAACTAAACGAACTACTCACAAGACATCATATGGATCATGATCAGAGGTGACATAATGGTAAATAACAATCTGAACATAAACCTTAATTCAACAGTTCCACTCAATAGCATCAACCACAAGAGTAATCAACACCGGGAAAGTTTCCCCTAAGAATTTAACAAGATTCAACTCAAGATGTTACAGCGGGATGGCGTGGTGATGGTGGAGATGAAGGTGCTGGTGATGAGGATGATGGTGATGATGATGATGATCCCGATGAAGTCCGGTGCGATGATTATGACGATGGTGACGATCTCCCCTCTCCGGGAAGGAATTTCCCCAGCAGATTTCTGCCTACCGGAGAGCTTTTCTCTCTCTGGTGTTTTCTGCCCCGCAGAGGCGGCAGTGTCTATCTCTGAGCCCCCCTTGACTTAGGTTTTCGGGGACGATGAAATACGCGAAGGGGCTCTGGCAGTAGTGGGCCAGGGTGCCCTCACTATAGGGCGGCGCGGCCAGGGGCTGGGCCGCGCCCCCTGGTGGTGAGGCTGCCCTGTGGCCCCTCTCGCTTCCTCCTTCTGGCTTCTTAAGTCTTCTGGTAAAATATAATTTTCTAGTATTTTTCTGGAATTTCCTGATCTTCCGAAATATGGTGTCTTGACGGTCCTTTTTCCAGCAGAATCCTGACTCCGGCAGCAAATCCTCCAATGATCATCAAACATGTAAAAACAGAGGAAACAACATAAGTATCATCTCTAAATGTGAAATATATCAATGAATAACAGTAAATTATGATACAAAATAGTGATGCAAAATGGACGTATCAACCCCCCAAGCTTACACCTCGCTTGTCCCCAAGCAAAAACTAAACTTGATAAACATGACCACAGGTTTATGGAGTGAAGTGTCGATAATCAAAATACGGACAAGAAGCATCACATTCACCAAGGCACAAATTATAATAGACAGCAACTTCCCTTTATATGATATAGACTTCCAATAAGTAAAAGGGAATCACAAATAAAGATGCACAAGGTAAACAATAATTGGTGATGGCAAACCTTAGTTCTTGGTCAGAGAACAATGAACAAACTATACTTATTTTTGAACGGAGCCTTTTAAAACAGAGCTGATATAGCAAAAACTATATGCTCAACAAGAAAAACTCTTTGTAATCATGGAAAGCTTTCAAAGATATATTCCTTCAGATAAAAGCATTGTACTAAACAAAAGAAGTTAGTAAATATGATTGAACGGATCAATATATGAATGAGTGAAACATAACAACTGATGTCTACGCACGCGTCTGTTCTTGTAGACAGTGTTGGGCCTCCAAGTGCAGAGGTTTGTAGAGCAGCAGCAAGTTTCCCTTAAGTGGATCACCCAAGGTTTATCGAACTCAGGGAGGAAGAGGTCAAAGCTATCCCTCTCAAGCAACCCTGCAATTACGATACAGAAAGTCTCTTGTGTCCCCAACACACCCAATACACTTGTCAGATGTATAGGTGCACTAGTTCGGCGAAGAGATAGTGAAATACAAGCGGTAGTGATGATTATAAGTAGCAAATGTGATTTGAAGTAAATATCGCTGCGAGCAAACATGTAACAAAACAGGAAGTAAACGGTGTGCAATGCTTGGAAACAAGGCCTAGGGATCATACTTTCACTAGTGGACACACTCCCAACAAATATAACATAATTGAACAAACAGATAACTTCTCTTCACTATGGTACTCTGAATTACTATCCTATTGAATAACACTAATCATTGCGTAGGGCTACGAAGCACTCCTCAAAGTTCATCAAGTACTTGACAAACACCACTCATAGAGATATCCAAATCAAATCACAACTCAAGATGGATATTATTACAACTTAGACCAAGTACCAACATGGTGCACACACTGTCAACATTACACCATGAAAGGAGGAATAGATCACTTCAATACTATCATAGTGATAATTATTCTCATAATCCATAAAAAATCACAATCGTAGCCTAGACCAAGTACCACCATGATGCACGCACTGTCACCATTACACCATGGCAGGAGGAATAGATTACTTTAATAACACACTAGAGTACACATAATGAAGAAGAGTAACATCTACTTATTCAACATGATACAAAGCTCACGATCACATAAAGATCACATCATGGGAGAGAGAGGTGAACCACATAGCTACCGGTAGAGCCCTCAGCCCCGGGGATGAACTACTCCCTCCTCATCATAGGAGACAGCAAGGTTGATGGAGATGGCAGTGAGGTCGATGGAGACGGCGGAGACGGCGATGGAGACCGATGGAGATGGCTCCGGGGGCACTTCCCCGTCCCGGCAGGGTGCCGGAACAGAGACTTCTGTCCCCCAAAATTCGTCGGTGGCGGCGGCGGAACTGCGGAACTCTTTCTAGAAAATTGCCGACTCCCCTAGGGTTTTCCGTCCCGAGGCTTTATATAGGCGAAGGGGCGATGTCAGGAGTGGCCACAGGCCTCCTCACACCATGGCGGCGTGGCCAGGGCCTAGGCCACGCTGGCCTAGTGTGAGGCTGGCCTGTGGCCCCTCTCCTTCGCCTCTTCGGATCTCTGGAAGCTTCCGGGCAAAATAAGACTTCAGGAACTTGTTTCGTCCAATTCCGAGAATATTTCCTGTGTATCACTTCTGAAACACAAAAACAGCAGAAAACAGGGAACTGGCACTGTGGCATCTTGTCAATAGGTTAGTTTCGGAAATTGCATAAAAGTGCCATGAAGTGTAACGAAACACAAGGCAAATGGTGTATAAACAAGCATGGAGCATCAAAAATTATAGATACGTTGGAGACGTATCAAGCATCCCCAAGCTTAACTCCTACTTGTCCTTGAGTAGGTAAGTGATAACAAAAGAAATAATTTTTGAGGTGACATGCACCTACACAATCTTGATCATAAAGGTAAAGCATTGAGTGCTGAGATCAAAGAACTTAAAACATGGGCATGAAAGACATAATCTTGATAGAAGAAACTTAGCAACTATGTTATAAACATGAAAATGAACACAAACAAAAGATCATGAAAATGAAACAATGAAAGTCAAACGTGTGTTCAAATCATAAGGAAAAACATACAAATGGTTTTCAGCTTGTCCCTCAAAGAGAGCAAAACATAAATGCATAGGACACCTTCAAGTTTAAGAGGGCGACTAGATACAAATAATTTGAGAACAAGTGAAACCAAAAAATATGAATCAATCAATGAAAACTTTGGGACAATGCACATTATACTCAGAATGACAACTATGCTCTCGTAAACGGTGCATAAAGATAGAAGGTGGAGACTCAACATAAAAGTAAAAGAAAGGCCCTTCGCAGAGGGAAGCAGTGATTAAACATGTGCTAGAGCTTTTCATTTGTAAAACAAAGAGATAAAAATTGGTTTTGAGAGGTGGTTGTCTTTGTCAACGACTGGCAATGGGGTTCTTACTATCTTCCATACAAAAATAAAGCAAGTTTTTGAGAGAGAGATTGGCACTTTTGTGCTCTTTTATAAAGCTTGGCATTCCTCCCCACCTTTTTTCCTTTCACAAACCATGGCTAACCGATTCCATCGGGTGCCCACCAACATTCACATACCATGGAGGAGTGCCTTTTTTTTCTTTTTCTTTTCTTTTTGGAATAAACAATATGGAAGATAGAAAATCCGACCACTACGTCCCCATGAGCTGAAAACAGTGTCACAAAATGAGAAGTATTTTGAAAGGTAGCACATGAAAATTTACTTGGAATGGCTTGCAAATACCATGCATAGGAATTTATAGTGGACACAATGGCAAACTTGGTTTTTAGGAGTTGGATGCACGAGTAGAGCTCATACTCAGTACAAAATAAGGGCTAGCAAAAGACTGGGAGCGACCAACTAAGAGAGCAATAACGGCCATAATCATGCATAGCGACAAAACATCATTGAAAGAAGCATAAGATGGCATCAAAAGTCAAAAACTAAATGATCATAGAGGCTATTGGTGACTTTGTATGAGTCAAACATGTGTGAGCATGTGCCAAGTCAACCCAAATAAAGCATCAACGGAGAAAACCAAAATAATGCTTCCAAATAATTAAAACAACGCATGATTTTTTCAAAGGCTCATTAAGCAATCTCAGTTATTTGAGACAAGTCATGCTACAGAAAAACAACTAAGCATACTATCAAAAAGATATCAAGCACGACATGCAAAAGCCTAGGCCGCAGTCTACACAAGCTCCTACTTGTACCACTTTTTTGCATAAAGCTTTTTCTCTTTTCCAACATCATTCGAACTTTTTATAAACACCTCTTTTGATGAAAACCAATAAATATCAGAGGCAAAAATACACCTTGATGAAAAGATATAACAAGATCTGAACACAAATCAAGGCAAAAAATGCAAGCTAAACCCAGTAGCAGAAAAAGAGAACACTCGTTGAAACGATAAGAGTGAAAAACGGAGTGTTTTTGGCAAATGAAAAGTGAAGTATGTCTCCCTCCAAACAACATGATGTGATCAACCATTTATTGCAGCAAACAAAGCAAAATAAAAATAAAAACAAAAACAACTGACGCTCCAAGAAAAACACATAGTGCATAAAGCAATAAAAATATAGTGTTTTGAAAGGTGACCTGATTTTTGCCGATGAAGAAGGGGGTGCCTCGGGGGCATCCCCAAGCTTTGACGCTTGTACTTCTTGGATATTTCTTGGGGTGATGCATGGGCATCCCCAAGCTTGAGATTTTGTCTATTCTTCAACTCATCTCATCACTCTCCGATCCCTACACTTGAAAACTTCCTTCATACAAAACTAAACACAAATCTATTAGCAACATTAGTGTAGAATAACATATAATCAACCTCTTTTTGCTTCAGGTTTCAACCCAAAACCACCACATATAAAGTATATACTACTGTAGCAACTTCCCCAAAAGTTCCATGATCAAAAGAACTCAAAAGAAAGCGATAAAGCGGCAAACACAAATATTGGCAGAAATCTGTCAAAACAGAACAGCTGACAAAGGCCGAATTTTTGAGAGGTTTTTTGTTGCTCAAATCAAAAAGTGTTCAACTAATTAAAGTTTGGATATAACCTGGGGCATATGCACAAGAAATCGCAGGTCCAAAAGATATACAGAGAATTTTCAAGAATTGTTACGGTGCAGCACCAAAAACAGTTTCAGGACAGCAACATCCCCAAATCTTACCTCACTCAAATTAGAGGCTTCTCTTGGCACAACAACAAAATAAAAAGGATAAGGAGCAGTCATTACAGTAGTAATAACTTCCAAGACTCAAATAAAATAAAAATTACTGAAAATAAATAATGGGTTATCTCCCAAGAGTGCTTTTCTTTAACGCCTTTGAGCTAGGCGCAGTAATTTGCAAAGATGCTCATGTGGGCGCCATATAAGAGCTTGAGGCAAATGCGCCATATAGGAACTTAAAGCAATAGAGAGCATCAAAAAGCAAATATGAAATACATTTATATCTGAACCACTTCCTATGCATAGGAATCTTGTAAGAAAATAAATCAACGAGGCACATAGTAGCAAGCATGGATAGATAAAACAAGTGCCACTTCAAGATTTGCAACATAAAGAGGGGAAACTTAATATTGTTGAGATCCATCAAACCATGTTTCCCTCTCTCATAATAACTTTCAGTAGCATCATGAATAGAACTAACAATATAACTATCACATAAAGCATCCCTATCATGAGCCACATGCATAAAAGAATTAATACTCACCACAGGAACAATAGTAGTAGGAGCAGATTCAACAGAATAATTATTCTCATCACCATAATCATCATAAATAGGAGGCATATTGTAATCATAAATAATTTTATCCTCAATAGTAGGTGAACTAAAAATATTATACTCATCATCATAGCCATCATAAACTAGAGGTTTAGTATCATCACAAGCTAGAAAACAGCTATTTCGCAAAGCATACTCATCAAACATATCATCATAAGAAGGAACATGGATAGTACGAATGGTACAATAATTATTAACCATAAACTCTAAGATCCTACGCTCCCTGGTGTAATGGTTTCCCAACGGAGGTTTAGGTTTCTTTCACTCCAGCAACCCCACAATTGGTAGCCAAATACACAATGCATCTCACTAGGCCCATAAATGGTGAAGTATCATGTAGTCGACGTTCACATGACACCACTAGTGAAATAACACCACAACAAATAAATATCAAACCATTAAATATTACTCAACATAATTCCACTACAAACGACTTGACTTCTCCCATGTCCCCAAGAACTAAACGGACTACTCACAAAACATCATATGGATCATGATCAGAGGTGAAATAATGGTAAATAACAATCTGAACATAAACCTTAATTCAACGGTTCCACTCAATAACATCAACCACAAGAGTAATCAACACCGGCAAAATTTCCCCTAAGAATTTAACAAGATTCAACTCAAGATGTTATAGCGGGATGGCATGGTGATGGTGGAGATGAAGGTGCTGGTGATGAGGATGATGGTGATGATGAACCCGATGAAGTCCGGTGCGATGATGATGACGATGGCGATGATCACCCCTCTCCGGGAAGGAATTTCCCCAGCTGATTTCTGCCTGCCGGAGAGCTTTTCTCTCTCTGGTGTTTTCCGCCCCACAGAGGCGGCGGTGTCTATCTCTGAGTCCCTCCTTGACTTAGGTTTTCGGGGACAATGAAATACGCGAAGGGGCTCTGGCAGTAGTGGGCCAGGGTGCCCTCACCATAGGGCGGCGCGGCCAGGGGCTGGGCCGCACCCCCTGGTGGTGAGGCTGCCCTGTGGCCCCTCTCGCTTCCTCCTTCTGGCTTCTTCAGTCTTCTGGTAAAATATAATTTTTTGGTATTTTTCTGGAATTTTCTGATCTTCCGAAATATGGTGTCTTGATGGTCCTTTTTCCAGCAGAATCCTGACTCCGGCAGCAAATCCTCCAATGATCATCAAACATGTAAAAACAGAGGAAACAACATAAGTATCATCTCTAAATGTGAAATATATCAATGAATAATAGTAAATTATGATACAAAATAGTGATGCAAAATGGACGTATCACACTTGCTGAAGATGATGGCTCATTGCTTTTATTTCCATTGTGTTATTTGTGTTGAACTCTGGTATTTGGTAGTCCAAGTGACTAAACAATTTTTGTTAGTTTAAAGACTCGTGAGTCTGGATCTGCGATGTAATAATTACACTATTCTGCAATGAATGCTATATTTTGTTCTGTGGTGCTATCAGTGATCTAGGTAATAGCTCTTACATAGTTGTGCTACCTTTAGTAAAAGGTAGGACGCTACAGTTTTTTATGGAGTTAATTTCCCAAATTTCCAAACAAAGTGTACTTCTCACCTTTTTCAGAAATTTTCTATTTAGTTCTTTCACAAGAATTCATAGGATAGGCTTTTCCTTGGTCTAATTATTCTCCAATCATTCTTTTACCTAGCCTTTCAACATTTGAACTTGGGATGCATTGTTTGTCTTTATGCAAAATATGGTTTTGGAGAGTGCAAACTATGAGACACTTCTGTCAATCATTATTGAGTTCAAACTCAATATTTTCCTTAGTCATTTTGTCAAAATCTTTTGACTCTGCTCATTCTGAACTCTCAGAATTATGACTAACATACATTCAGACTTAATGCTTTTAAAATTCTGCCTTAAACATGATGTCAATTTCACCACTTATTAATTCTAATTAATAATCATGATACGAATGCACTTATTCATAATATGTCGTCCACATAAATGAATTCGTCATAGCTCCCACTTAGAATATGTACTCTTACATATAAACTAAGTTCCCACTTAGAATATGTACTCTTACATATAAACTAAGTTCCCACTTAGAATATGTACTCTTACATATAATTGTTAGATTAATGCTATTTTCATCGATCCCACTCAGTTTAATACAAATAGGTTTATCTCGATAATTTTGGACTGCTCTAAAAATGCTTTGATTCTTAAATCAAAGTAAGATGCCTTAAATGTCAATTAATCCAAAATGTGTTAAACATTGCCATAACTTAAACTGATTTAAGAACTTGCAATTTTAACAACTAATTTTAATTTGAAGACTTTTAAACAACGTTACACATTGTAGTCAATGTTATGAATTTGTCTAAACACTTTTAAGACAAATCGTGTTTTTTATGTCTCTATTCATTAAAGATTTATTTTCTTCTCCATAATCTGATATTATTTTGAAGAATTAAGTAATGCAATTTACTTAATAAGATTGATTAAAAATTTCCTCTTAATTAAAATGTTTAATTATAAATTCAAGTAATTTTTTGCATTTTAGGTCTGCCATCTTTTCTTCATAGTTCATAGGTATGTCTAGTTTCAAAAACTTTTTACAAGTAAATCATGAATTTCACTTTGCGAACCAGCACAATTTCAATTCATGAATCCTATTCAAATAAAGGACTTAATTGTATGATCCTTTATCAACAATTCCTCTTTTCTAATATAGACCTTCGCTTCAGAACTTATTCCGCTACGCTATTCCGATATTATAAAGATTAATTCAATTACATTAATTGATCCTTTAGTTTCTTCCATCTAACACCTTTACTATGAGAACATTTTATCTAAAGTGCACCAAATTTTATGCAAGACCAAATTTGCATCTTTTGGTTTTAGAAGCTAAGTCCTTAATCTTATAAGGACCTTTATGAAGAATTCCTAATTTCAAATTATCTCAATAATCTGGAATCTTTTATAAATTACACTATAACTCATATAGTATTATTTATATGGCTTCCTACTTATTTTAAATTGAGTTTATTTTAATGTGTCACTTTAAATAATAATTTTACCACTACAGATGATTTATTTCTTTCATAAATAATGTCCATTTGAATATGATTTCAATGCAAACTTTTCAACAACTTGAATTGTTTAGCATTATTTGTCAAAATCATTCGTCAAATTTTTCCTCCAAATCATAAACTTTGAACTTAGTCATTTTGACTGATTTAAATTTGAGTTAGCTCAAATCTTTCTTTATTCTTTATTAAACTATTTGTACAATTCAAATAATTTAATCTTGACATAGTAATTCAAATAGTTATGAAATCCTTTAATAAAGAATTTTTGCAAAATAATGATTTCCTTAACTTAATGAAATACTACACATTTGTTATGCATAATATCAATACTTGTGTGTTTTATACTTTAGCATGAAGTGTTTAAATCATTTCAAATAAATGAAGTGTGAATCGCATGCGAATTCGATCAAATATCAAAAAGTCATATAATTCCATCGATATGAAATTACCATGAACATATATGTAATTGATAATTCAAAACATATATTCAATTTCATCGCTATGAAATTCACATAAGTATTTCATTAAAGAATTTAAATCATTATTAAGTGTGGACAATAAATAATAAAGACTTTAATCATAATATGATAAATGCTTGCAATTATATCAACAAGAATAAATATGAATAACTTTATTCATAATCATCCATAAAGACTTTATTCATAGTGAAACAACCATTTGTTTGTTACACACGAATAAAATTGTCTCATACATTTGAGACAACCACAAGGTCTTAAAATTGATTACAAAACTTTATTCAAAATTTAAACTTGTAGATAAATGTCGAAGAAGATCAGCGCCAACGAAACATCAAGCATGTCCTCTCATGGGCGCCATGGACTCCTCCATGAGTTCTTCCACCACGAACACTTTACTCCGCAGATCCTGTTTTCAAATAAAATTGGAATTAGTATAACATACTTTCAAAACTACATAAGTGTTTATGAAACATTTATAACACTTGTATATCACATATACCTGTCGGATTGATGATCTCTCCTTGAATGCAATCCACCTTCAAGGACCTCACCCTTGCCACGAGCTCATGACAAGTGACCATTTCACCTCCCATTACAAATTCTTCGACAAAACTCATATAGCTAGGAGACAACAAGCGAAGAACTGCACCATTGGCTATAGGATCCGGTATCTCATGATCAAACTCCAGAATCAAGTGCCTGTGAATTCCATGCATCCTGGTCAGATGTAAGCCCACAATGGTGTGTTCCTCCATCTTGAGCGCATGGAACTCATCTAGACGATCATATATCATCAACCGCACTTGAGACGGAAAATGATGCCTAAGATCTCTGATCATCAAATTGGATTTTGTGGTGTAGAACCAATCCCTCATCTCAGGCTCTATAGAACCGAGGATCGCAGATTCAGCTATAGTGTAATAGTCATGTCTATCACGAAACGCATCATCCTCAGCTTCATCCGCATCATCATCCGGTTCTGGCCCCAATGGCTCTATTATCGTAAAAATGCATTGGATCTCTTGAGCGAACTCCTTAGGCGTTCGTACCAATCTATGAAGCTTGACCCATCAGGTTTAGTGGTTCTACCTCAAATAAAGCAGTGCAATTGATATGGGCATTCATCTACATAAAGTTCATAATATGAGGTCAATTTTTGTTAAACAATTTAACTATGTAGAAGTTGTGGGGACCCCGGCTTACCACCCGAGATTCCCGTTATGCATACAATCCACGATCCCAGGAAGACCATCGTGAATCCACATAACAGAGTTGGCATTACAGATTACATCATCCATTACATAGCGATTATTAAGTCTTACATAGGCCGCTTGGCCGAATATAAATGCCATGCAGGGCAAGTTCAACTAACACACTCATACTTAGTAGATAGCAGGATACACGCAGCGTAGCTGACCCAGGTCAGGCCTACTATCCTACAGGCGACTGATCGGGAAACGATCCTAATTCGCACCGGCGTCGTCGTAACCACCATCATCCTCCTCATAGTCATCTTCATAGTCTAGCCAAGTTAATAGCCAGGGACAAAGCCGTGAGTACATTTTGAATTGTACTCGCAAACCATCAAGGAGAAAAGTATTCATATGCTATTTGGCTGTAGCAAAGGTTGGTTTGGTTTGGTTTGAGGTAGTTCAATGCTAGTGAGTTTCTCGTGTCGATATAGCATGTCATACGACATCTCTATATCCTTATTAAAGAAGATGTTTATAAGACAAGTTCTTGTAAAAGCTCTAGGAAAGGGGGAAACTCCTTTATGTTTGCCCAAGGCAACTAGGGTCAATCATGCATGACCAATCTCCATCTCCTCGGCAGTACCCTTCGAGTACTCCGAACCATTCCCGTGCCACGGCAGTACCCTCCAAGTACTCCGTCCGGCACAAACTCCATTTTTCCGAAAACATTTTGTAAAACCAAAACTTGACACAGGTTAAGTATGGCCATTCCAACCGTCCATGACCGAGGACTCGGCTATTCGAATAGATTACACTCTGCAGAGGTTGTACACTTTACCCACACCATCCGATAAATCCGCCGGGATACCACCACGGACCATCATACACAAGTATGCGGGGTTCAGATAATCGATCAAAGTCCTCCATCTATCTACCTTAGTACGGGTGCCTGCCCTGTGGAGTTAACCTCCCCGGCAAACCCTGGCCGTCTACCTCCGTCGAGCATAGTTCCAGTGCCACGACAGGAGAAACCCAAGTGTCTTCCGGACGGGTAGCCTATTGGTGGGCTCGCTACACTGTTGACCACCACTTGCGACAACCCGGATTCTGGGGTCCTACAGACCCTTATATAGTACGAGGCTCCCCGCACTAAAGCAAATAAACTTCAAACTAAGCCATGTCCCATACCGGGGTAATGTGGTTGCACGAGAGTAATTGGTTTGGCGAACACTTATACACAATGCCATTTTTTAGAAATCCACCATCTCCTTCATCTCCCATGTCCAACTCCATGTTTATAAAACCATTTGGAAACATTTCAATGAAGTAGCAACTACTCTAAGGTTTTCGAAAACATTTTCAAAATCTTTCCAGAGAGTATTCCCAATCCTAGAGTTTTTGGCTCCACTACAAGTTTACCAAAGACTTTGATGCTAACCATCAAGTCTCTAATAAGAGGGGTGTGGAATAGGTCACAAGAGGTGTCATCTCTATGGATGATATCAAGTCGACTTGTGGAGCTAAGTCGCCAACTATTGCTATCTAGAGAATAATAGCAATATAGAAAAACAATGCATAATAAGAAAGCAGGAGTAAAGCAATGCAAAGTGCAACAAGTAGATGCCTTGCCTTGATTGGCTTGTCCCTGATCTCCTTCCTCTTGATACTCAAAGATCTCCCCCTCCTCCGCACACTCGTCGTTTGAATCTATCGCCGCAAAAAGTGACAACAACACACAATGAGCACACATGCATACATGATTCACACCCAATCATGCAACACACAACTCAAACATTGAGTATCAGAAACAAACATGTTCAGATATCTGAACCAACAATATTTTCTACAAAGAGAACATTACCCACATAATAGCAAAGAAATTCCTATTTGCAAATAAACCCTATTCTCAAACGAACAATTTGCAGACATCAATATGCATCAAGACAAGGCAACCAGCATACATTCAGGTAGCTACCAACATTACAGAACCACTCCAATTGGAATCAATCCAAAAGAAGCTTTTGGTGAATTATAATGAATTTCCTACTCACACTTATCACTAGAAAGGAAATTTAATTCCCTAAGACTTTCTGTAACCACTAAAATTCTACCAGAGACCTTCATAGAAAGCTACAGTAATATAGAACACACCAGAGGTGGAATTACCTGAAAATAATAAACCTACTGTGCACACTAATTAAAACAAGGCAAATCTTTATTATCACTAAAGTAATTACTACAGGAAATAGAGTACTCCTAAAATAGCAAAACTAGGTTCTAAAACTTCACAACATCACAGAGCATAAATGAAAATTGGAAACACAAGATTTCATAATACCAAACTCATATTTTGGAATTAACATGGAAAAACACCAGATCGACCAATATTAATTCACAGATAATACCTAAGCTCCTAAAAATCATGCATGCAGTATATCCAGGTAGATAATAACTTCAGGAGCACATAGAAATTTGAATCACTAATTTTGGACGCACAGATTTAATTCTACAAATTTTTGAATCTAGCAGGCAATTGCAAAAAGATTAAACAAATTAGCTGAAAAAAAAGAAACGGGCCGAGGCGGCGGATCCGAGCCAGGCCGGCCCAGATTCGTCGGCCTGCCCGGGCCTGGCACGGCCGAAGTGGTAAGCCGCCGTCCGATTTAGATCGGACGGCCCAGCGTCGTCTTCTCCCCCGGCCTGCATGCGCGAGAGAGGGAAGCGAGCGCCGACTAGGGTTTGCGGGCAGTGGAGCTCACCGTGGCGCAGCAGGGCGGTCTCGGCGTGACGCAGGGGTAGTGATCGGCGGCGGAGGTTACGGCGTGGTGGCTGGTGCTCGAATGCGTGAAGGAGGAAGGCGTGCAGGTGGTCTCGGTCGCGGCGGTCTCGGGTAGCTCCTGGCGTCGCCGGCGATGGCAATGACCAGCGTTTCCTGCAAGAGATCGAGGGGCGGGTGAGCTAGATCTCGAGAGGAAGTGGGGTTTGAGCGCAGGGAAGAAGAGGGAAACGGTTTCCCCGATCGACAGCAACCTTCACCGTTGCCGACGATCTTCTCTGGCTCGGGCGCTCAGCAACGGCGAGAAGAGCTGGTCTCCATGGCGGCGAGGGTTTGCAGTGAGAGAGGGAGTGGAGGGGAAGCAAATGAGCGGCAAGGGCGTGCTTCAGAGGGGGTGCTGGGCTTTATTTGGTCGGGGTGGTCTTGGTGCAGGGTGCACCTCGTTGATCATGGTTGGGCGAGAGGGGCGGCGCTTCTGGGATGACGTTGTGGGCTGAGTGCAGCGCTAGGGGTGGCTGAGTCAGGGGTGCACTAGTTTGGCCATGGCACGGTCGGTTTCAGAGCGGTAGCGCGTGAAACGATGCGCGGCATGGCGAGCTGGGTCAGCTAGGGTGCGAGGCAGTGGTGGCGTTGCAACGTACACTGGATGCCGTGCATGCTCATGTGCTGGGCAAGGCAAATTGTCAAGTGAGCGCGTGGGGATGCGTACGCCGGTCTCGGCGTCCCCTGGCGTGCCGGGCGTGGGCAGAGCGGGGGCCAGGGCGAGGCCTATGAGCGTTCTGGGCGGCAGGCATCGATTGGTTGAGCTGGACGGTGGCGAGTGGGGTCTACTGGCGCGGGGGCTGGTGATGGCTTCACCCCGAAGCTTCAGACCAACGGGCATGTGCCCTGGTCATGCCGGCGAGAGAAGGAGAGGGCAGGATGAGGTGTGAGCTCGGTCTCTCTGCAGGGTAGGGTCAAGGTGGTGCTGGAGTGGGGGTGCTGGTCGTTGGTTGGGGGTGAGAGGCGGTGGAGGGAGAAAGGAAAGAGAGGGAGAGGATCTACCCTAGATCATCTCGGGTCTCCCTCCTTCTTTGTGTCTAAGTGCTAGAAGACAACGGCTAGGAGCTGGTTTTGAAGAGAGGGCAGATAGAGAGGAAGAGGTGGTCGGCCAGGGGTGTTACCTTGTGTGATTTGCAAAGAAGAAGAATAAGAATCAAGAGAAGAAGAAGAAAAGGATAACTTGGCTGAAATTCATTGGAATTCCGAAAAATTCAAATTCTGATCCAAGAGGTGGTGGTGGTTTGCTAAGATGTGATCTACAAGTGGTGGAAACCATTCTACAAGTTTTCAGAATTTTTAAACAAGTGGAATTGGGGTTTTGGTGAAGTCCCTATTTTTGAATAAAGGTGCAAAAATAAAAGAGAAGGAAAAAGGTGAGTGGAGAAATCAAGCAATGGGGTTGATCTAGGGTTTTTGGTTCACACACAACCAGCACTAGGTCCAAAAGTATTTGCATAAAATCATAGCACAAAATTCTAGTTCCTAATGCACAAGAGGTAGAAGTGCTAGAATTTTAATCATGCCGAATACACACACACATGTACAAGTCATTGCATAAAATCATACATGCTATCATTCAAGCTCACAACAAAGCAAGGTTTTTAATTCACCCAAAATAAAGCATTTAACCAAAGTCTCAATAAGGTCTACAAAAAGTGAGGTGTTACAGACCTTCCCCCCTTAAAAGAATCTCGTCCTGAGATTCGGTAGCTAAGAGTGAAGTAGTTCGGGGAATTCTCATTGGAGATAATCCTCGCATTCCCAAGTGGCCTCATCTTCGGTATGGTTACTCCATTGCACCTTGTACATTTTGATCTTGCGTCTACAGGTAAGACGGACATCTTCTTCAAGGATGCGAATTGGTCTCTCTCGATAGGTAAGGTCGTGGTTGAGGTCAATGGAGTTGTGGTCGATCTCCTTGAAGGTCTCGGGCTTACTGGGAACTTGAAGGCATTTGCGGAGTTGTGAGACATGAAAGACATCATGGAACTCAGACAACTCTGTGGGCAGCTCTAGTTTGTAGGACATCTCTCCGCGGCGCTCTAGGATCTTGAATGGGCCAATGTAGCGGGGTGCTAGCTTACCCTTAACATGGAAGCGTTGCATACCCTTGAGTGGTGTCACTCGAAGGTAGACAAAGTCTCCCACGTTGAAGGTAACAGGTCTTCTCTTGGAGTCGGCATAACTCTTCTGCCTAGATTGGGATGCTTTAAGGCGGTTTTGAATGAGCTGGACTTGCTCTTCGGCTTCCTTAATGATGTCGGGGCCAAAGATTTGGCTCTCTCCAGTTTCTGACCAGTTGAGCGGGGTACGACACTTGTGTCCATAAAGGGCTTCAAAGGGAGCCATTTGCAGACTAGCTTGGTAGCTATTATTGTAGGAAAATTCAGCGAACAGCAAGCAGTCTTCCCACTTGGTTCCATAAGATAGAACACAAGCTCGCAGCATGTCTTCAAGGATTTGATTTACTCGTTCTGTTTGACCTCCAGTTTGTGGGTGATAGGCTGTGCTGAAGGATAGCTTGGTGCCTAAGGCTTCTTTGAGTTTTGCCCAAAATCGCGAGGCGAACTGGGAGCCTCGGTCCGAGACTATGGTCTTCGGAACGCCATGAAGGCTGACTGTGCGGGAGAGGTACAATTCTGCCAAACGGTTCCCATGATCGGTGGACTTGACTGGAATAAAGTGGGCAACCTTGGTGAGACGGTCCACAATAACCCATATAGAGTCATGTCCCCGACTCGATGTTGGTAGCCCAGTAATAAAGTCCATTCCGACTTCTTCCCACTTCCATAAGGGCACTTTCAAGGGTTGCAATAAACCTGCGGGTCTTTGATGTTCAGCCTTGACGCGCTGGCAAACATCACACCGGGCGATGTAAAAGGCTATTTTCCTCTTCCTACCGTGCCACCAAAACTGTTCCTTCAAGTCTTGGTACATTTTGGTGCCTCCGGGATGGATCGAATATGGGGTGTCGTGGGCTTCCATCAGAATAAGCTGCTTCAACTCCTCGACGTTTGGGACGCATAGGCGGCCATTGAACCATAGCACACCTTCCTGGTCAACTGAAAACCCAGGTACTTCCTCTCGACCCATCCTACGTTCAATTCCTTCAATACTCTCATGACCTTTCTGAGCTCCTTTGATTTGGTCGAAGAGAGTGGGTCAGACTTCAAGGTTCGCTAGGAAACCGTGGCTTACAAGCTGAAGTCTGAACTTCTCGAACTCCTTGCACATGGCCGGTTGGTTGGTCTTCAATAAGGCATTTAGGGAGCAAGGCTCTCGGCTGAGGGCATCGGCAACCACATTCGCTTTACCGGGATGGTAATGAATGCCCAGGTCATAGTCCTTGATGAGCTCAATCCATCTCCTCTGTCTCATGTTTAACTCCTTCTGAGAGAAAATATACTTCAGGCTTTTGTGGTCGGTGTAGATCTCACATCGGTTTCCCATAAGATAGTGTCGCCATGTCTTGAGGGCATGGACAACATCGGCAAGCTCTAGGTCATGGGTGGGATAGTTCAACTCATGAGGGCGAAGCTGATGGGATAGGTAGGCGATAACCTTGCCATCTTGCATCAAGACACTTCCAAGCCCAATCTTGGAGGCGTCGCAGTAGACGTTGAAGCTCTTGGTAATATCAGGCATGGTTAGGATAGGAGCCGACACGAGTCGCTTCTTGAGTTCTTGGAAACTCTCCTCGCACTTTGCAATCCACTCAAACTTCTTATCCTTCTTGAGTAGCTAGGTCAGTGGGTGAGCGATGCTAGAAAACCCTTCTACAAACTTTCGGTAATATCCGGCTAACCCAAGAAATGCTCGGACTTCGATGGGGTTGGTCGGGGCTCTTCTTTCCAGGATAGAGGTGATTTTCGAAGGGTCCACGGATACTCCACCGGCTAAGATAACATGGCCTAGAAATCCAACATCTTTTAGCCAAAATTCACACTTGCTGAATTTGGCGTAAAGCTGGTGCTCACGCAGGGTTCCCAATACTAGTCGCAGATGCTCTGTGTGCTCTTCCTCGGTCTTGGAATAGACCAAGATGTCGTCGATGAAGACCACCACAAATTTGTCCAGGAACTTCATGAATACCTTATTCATGAGATTCATGAAATAGGCGGGGGCATTGGTTAGGCCGAAGGACATGACCGTGTACTCGAACAGGCCGTAGCGAGTGGTGAAGGCGGTCTTGGAAATGTCAGACTCTCGAACCTTCAGCTGCTGATATCCAGTGCAGAGATCAATCTTGGAGAACACCTTAGCTCCATTCAGCTGATCAAACAGGTCTTCTATCTTTGGGAGTGGGTATTTATTTTTGATGGTCACCTCATTCAGTTTACGGTAATCCACACACAGGCGTATGGTATCGTCTCGCTTGTCCACAAAGAGAACAAGCGATCCCCATGGTGAAGCGCTGGGACGGATAAGGCCTTTGTTGAGCATATCAGCGAGTTGCTTCTTTAACTCCTCGAGTTCTTGGGGGTTCATACGGTAAGGTCTTTGAGCAATGGGAGCTGTTCCGGGAATCAACTCAATTATGAACTCGATATCCCGGTCAGGGGGCATACCTGGCAGCTCCTCAGGGAAGACGTCGGGGTATTCGCATACCATCGGAACTTGGTCAAGAGTCGGCCCAGCGACAGACTTCTTATAGTAAACTTTACGGGATGGCATGGTTGCGATGTGCTCAATCTGAACTCCATCACTGCTGGTCACGGTTATAGCTTTCCGAGCGCAATCTATATGACCCTGGTACTTGGACATCCAGTCCATTCCAAGTACCACGTCCAAACCCTTTGTACCAAGAATGATCAGGTCGGCTTGGAAGGATACCCCATGGATAACTATGGGTACCCCTTCGCAGGTCAAGTGTGCCCTAACTTGGGAACCAGGAATTTGAACGATCATATTGCGAGCCATTTGGGATGCGGTCAACCCACCCTTGGTCACTAACCTCTCGGTAACAAAGGAATGCGAAGCCCCGGAATCAAATAACACCCTTGCGGGGACTGAGTTGATGAGAAACATACCCAGAACAACGTCAGGTGCCTCAGCAGCTTCTTCAGCGGTCACATGGTTCAGACGGCCTCTGGCATTGTTGGCTTGAGTCTTCGGGTTCCTCCCAGGGGGTTCACGGCCTTGACCCTGATTGGGTCGCGGCGCGCTGAGGCTCGGCACAGATGGCTGCTTCAGGGGACACTCCTTAGAGAAGTGTCCAGGCTGGCCACAAGTGTAGCAGCCACTTCCTTGGCTGCGGTTGATGGGGTTGAAGGTGTTACGGTTCCCTCCTAAGAAGTTCCCGCTTGCAGGGCGGTTGCTGGAATACTGGCGGTTGGGGTTGTTAGGCCTGGGGGCTTGAGAGGCAAACCTCTGTGGTGGCGGCGCAGGCCTAGATGGGGGCATGCTGCGGGACCTTTGGTTGCTTGGTCCACCCTGACTCATTATCCTTCTCTTGCGGCTTTCACGAGCAGCTTTGTTCTTGTCTTCCACCATGATAGCAGCATCCACCATGGCTTCCAGGTCATTGTATGGGACGGCTACCAGATAGGTTTGCAGCTCCTCCTGAAGTCCATTCAGGAAGCGCTCTCTCTTCTTCTCGTCAGTGTCGATGTCGTTAGGGGCGTACCTTCCCCAAGTAGTGAACTTGTCGAGGTACTCCATAACACTCATCCCACCTTGCTTGAGGTTGAGGAACTTGTCGCGCATAATCTTGATAAGTCCGTTGGGAATGTGGGCTTTGCGGAACTTGGCCTTGAAAGCATCCCAAGTCATCACTTGGCCTTCGGGTTGCATGGCACGGACATTTTCCCACCATGCACCCGCTGCTCCAGCTAGGAAGTGAGTGGCGTAGAGCACCTTCTCATCCTCTCCAACTCCGGCATACTCTAGCTTGTTTTTGATGGTGCGGAGCCAGTCATTGGCGTCCAGGGGTTCGGTGGACTTGGAAAAGGTCGGAGGGTTGGAGTTCTGGAAGTCCCTAAGCTTGTTGCGGGGCTCGTCATCGTCATTGCCACCATGGTTGTTGTGGTTGGTGGCAATTCGTGCGAGGTGCGGAAGAGTGGCAAGGTTGGCTTGACGCTCGGCGCGAGCGGCTTTGCGGTCCTCTAGCATGAGCCACACCAGCTGCTCCATGCTGGGCTCAGGTGGTGGGGGCGGATTGCCTCCAGTGTGGCCTCGCATTTCCGGAGCCATTCTGGAGAGAAATAGGTTTTGTAAGACAAAGTAACAATTGAACCTCAATCATATCTCAACAAAGGATAGGACCTCAACACACGCATAACATGCCAACATAACAAGGCATACATACCAACACTCCAACATCATACATGCACATGCAAGTTCAGGCATACATATACACAAGCAAAAGGGTGCCGACAGCTCCAGGCACACACATACCACATAGTCTCATACAACACAAGTACCAAATGGTTCCAGACAGACCATGCAACACGGATACGCAAAAGGGGATAAACTAACAGCTACACGCCAACCTATGTGAGAGGGATAGGGCGCTGGACCTACTCGTCACCGCTGACGTGAGGGACAACCTCCTCGGGGTCCTCCTCGCTGGGAGTCTCAGGAGCGTAGAAGTCCATGATAGCGTTGCGGTCATCACCGCTATCGCTACCACGGTCGTCGTCGTCGTCGGTGCTCACGGGCTCCTCGTCGAAGGCCTCCTGGTGGTCGTCATTGCGGCTGAGTACCGCCTCGTTCTCCTTGCGAAGCTCGGCGGTCTCCTCCTCTAACTCGGACACGTGACTCTCAAGAGAGGCAAGCTGGTCCTGAAGGTCACGAACACGGCGCCTAAGGTTCCTGTTCCTCTTCACGATCCTCTTCTTCGCGGCTATGAGGTGGTGGCAAGAGAAGATGGCCACCTGCAGGTCCTCACAAAGGACGGCCAACTCCAAGCCACGCTCGTCGGCAACCATACAGACATGGTCCAACTGCTCCTGGGAGTGGTGCAGAAGGACCTCCGTGTGGGTAAGGTGGCGGCTGAAGGGGGTCGGCAGCGGGGGCTCAACAGGAAGGCCCTCGTCGTCGCACCTCCCGTAGTGCTCGTAGCATGTACCCGCCAACTCGGTGGCGTGAAGGTGGACAAGGCGTGAGATGGCGTGCTGCAGAACACACATGGGTGCTCTCCTCAAAGAGGCGGTAGCCCCTCACCTCGGGACGCGGGCGCCCAAGGCGGGCTGCCAACTCCACTAGGTCGCGCTCGAACACAATGATCTCCTCGTGTGTCCCAACCTGTCGGTGTGCCGTGGGAGCGTCCATCTACACAAGTTTTAGAGTAGATTTAATTAATGACTTACCCAAGTGTGCAGAATTTTAATACATAAGTAAAACTTGAATTAAGATGCAAGTAATTAAAGATGCTTAGAGAATAAGGGAAGAGATGAGAGCAATATATATTTACCTTAGATATATATAGCCATCTCTTTTAGTTTTAGAAAATAGTTTTTGGTCCGATCTAACACCCGTGCTAACTAGGGTCTCCTAAGGTCAGGATGGCTCTGATACCAACTCTGTGGGGACCCCGGCTTACCACCCGGGATTCCCGTTATGCATACAATCCACGATCCCAGGAAGACCATCGTGAATCCACATAACAGAGTTGGCATTACAGATTACACATCATCCATTACATAGCGAGTATTAAGTCTTACATAGGCCGCTTGGCCGAATATAAATGCCACGCAGGGCGAGTTCAACTGACACACTCATACTTAGTAGATAGCAGGATACACGCAGCGTAGCTGACCCAGGTCAGGCCTACTACCCTATAGGCGACTGACCGGGAAATGATCCTAATTCGCACCGGCGTCGTCGTAACCACCATCGTCCTCTTCATAGTCTGGCCAAGTTAATAGCCAGGGACAAAGCCGTGAGTACATTTTGAATTGTACTCGCAAACCATCAAGGAGAAAAGTATTCATATGCTATTTGGCTGTAGCAAAGGTTGGTTTGGTTTGAGGTAGTTCAATGCTAGTGAGTTTCTCGTGTCGATATAGCATGTCATACGACATCTCTATATCCTTATTAAAGAAGATGTTTATAAGACAAGTTCTTGTAAAAGATCTAGGAAAGGGGGAAACTCATTTATGCTTGCCCAAGGCAACTAGGGTCAATCATGCATGACCAATCTCCATCTCCTCGGCAGTACCCTTTGAGTACTCTGAACCATTCCCGTGCCACGACAGTACCCTCCAAGTACTCCGTCCGGCACAAACTCCATTTTTCCGAAAACATTTTGTAAAACCAAAACTCGACACTGGTTAAGTATGGCCATTCCAACTATCCATGACCGAGGACTCGCCTATTCGAATAGATTACACTCTGCAGAGGTTGTACACTTTACCCACACCATCCGATAAATCCGCCAGGATACCACCACGGACCGTCATACACAAGTATGCGGGGTTCGGATAATCGATCAAAGTCCTCCATCTATCTACCTTAGTACGGGTGCCTGCCATGTGGAGTTAACCTCCCTGGCAAACCCTGGCCGTCTACCTCTGTCGAGCATAGTTCTAGTGCCACGGCGGGAAAAACCCAAGTGTCTTCCGGATGGGTAGCCTATTGGTGGGCCCGCTACACTATTGCCCACCACTTGCGACAACCCGGATTTCGGGGTCCTACAGACCCTTATATAGTACAAGGCTCTCCGCACTAAAGCAAATAAACTTCAAACTAAGCCCCATCCCATATCGGGGTAATGTGGTTGCACGGGAGTAATTGGTTTGGCGAACACTTACACACAATGCCATTTTTCAGAAATCCACCAACTCCTTCATCTCCCATGTCCAACTCCATGTTTATAAAACCATTTGGAAACATTTCAATGAAGTAGCAACTACTCTAAGGTTTTCGAAAACATTTTTGAAATCTTTCTAGAGAGTATTCCCAATCCTAGAGTTTTTGGCTCCAGTACAAGTTTACCAAAGACTTTGATGCTAACCATCAAGTCTCTAATAAGAGGGGTGTGGAATAGGTCACAAGAGGTGTCATCTCTATGGATGATATCAAGTCGACTTGTGGAGCTAAGTCGCCAACTATTGCTATCTAGAGAATAATAGCAATATAGAAAACAATGCATAATAAGAAAGCAGGAGTAAAGCAATGCAAAGTGCAACAAGTAGATGGCTTGCCTTGATTGGCTTGTCCCTGATCTCCTTCCTTTTGATACTCAAAGATCTCCCCCTCCTCCGCACACTCGTCGTTCAAATCTATCGCCGGAAAAAGTGACAACAACACACAATGAGCACACATGCATACATGATTCACACCCAATCATGCAACACACAACTCAAACATTGAGTATCAGAAACAAACATGTTCAGATATCTGAACCAACAATACAAAAAGAACATTACCCACATAATAGCATAGAAATTCCTATTTGCAAATAAACCCTATTCTCAAACAAACAACTTGCAGACATCAATATGCATCAAGACAAGGCAACCAGCATACATTCAGGTAGCTACCAACATTACAGAACCACTCCAATTGGAATCAATCGAAAAGAAGCTTTTGGTGAATTATAATGAATTTCCTACTCACACTTATCACTAGAAAGTCAATTTAATTCCCTAAGACTTTCTGTAACCACTAAAATTCTACCAAAGACCTTCTTAGAAAGCTACAGTAATATAGAACACACCTGAGGTGGAATCACCTGAAAATAATAAACCTACTGTGCACACTAATTAAAACAAGGCAAATCTTTATTATCACTAAAGTAATTACTACAGGAAATAGAATACTCCTAAAATAGCAAAACTAGGTACTGAAACTTCACAACATCACAGAGCATCAATGAAAATTGGAAACACAAGATTTCATAATACCAAACTCATATTTTGGAATTAACATGGAAAAACACTAGATCTACCAATATTAATTCACAGATAATACCTAACCTCCTAAAAATCATGCATGGAGTACATCCAGGTAGATAATAACTTCAGGAGCACATAGAAATTTGAATCTCTAATTTTGGACGCACATATTTAATTCTACAAATTTTTGAATCTAGCAGGCAATTGCAAAAAGATTAAACAGATTAGCTGAAAAAAACGGGTCGAGGCGGCGGATCCGAGCTAGGCCGGCCCAGATTCATCGGCCTGCCTGGGCCTGGCGCGGCCGAAGCGGTAAGCCGCGGTCCAATTTAGATCGGACGGCGCAGCATCGTCTTCTCCCCTCGGCCTGCATGCGCGAGAGAGGGAAGCGAGCGCCGGCTAGGGTTTGCGGGCGGTGGAGCTCACCGTGGGGCAGCAGGGCGGTCTCGGTGTGATGCAGGGGTAGCGATCAGTGGTGGAGGTGACGGCGAGGTGGCTGGTGCTCGAATGCGTGAAGGAGGAAGGCGTGCAGGTGGTCTCGGTCGCGGTGGTCTCGGCTAGCTCCTGGCGTCGCCGGTGATGGCGATGACCAACGTTTCCTGCAAGAGATCAAGGGGCGGGTGAGCTAGATCTTGAGAGGAAGAGGGATTTGAGCGCAGAGAAGAAGAGGGAAACGATTACTCCGATCGACGGCAACCTTCACCGTTGCCGACGATCTTCTTCGGCTCGGGCGCTCAGCAACGGCGAGAAGAGCTGGTCTCCATGGCGGCGAGGGTCTGCAGTGAGAGAGGGAGTGGAGGGGAAGCAAATGAGTGGCAGGGGCGTGCTCCAGAGGGGGTGCTGGGCTTTATTTGGTCAGGGTGGTCTCGGTGCACGGTGCACCTCATCGATCACGGTCGGGCGAGAGGGACGGCGCTTCTGGGACGGCGTTGTGGGCTGAGTGCAGCGCTAGGGGTGGCTGAGTCGGGGGTGCACTAGTTTGGCCACGACACGGTCGCTTTCAGAGCGGTAGCGCATGAAATGGTGCGCAGCGTGGCGAGCTGGGTCGGCTAGGGTGCGAGGCAGTGGTGGCATTGCAACGTACACTGGATGCTATGCACGCTCATGTGCGGGGCGAGGCAAATGGTCAAGTGAGCGCGCGGGAACGCGTACGCCGGTCTCGGCGTCTCCTGGCATGCCGGGCGCGGGCAGAGCGGGGGCCAGGGCGAGGCCTATGAGCGTTCTGGGTGGTAGGCGTCGATTGGTTGAGCTGGACGGTGGCGAGTAGGGTCTACTGGCGCGGGGGCTAGCGATGGCTTCGCTCTGAAGCTTTAGACCAACGGGCATGTGCCCTGGTCATGCCGGCGAGAGAAGGAGAGGGCAGGGTGAGGTGTGAGCTCGGTCTCTCTACAGGGTAGGGTCGGGGTGGTGCTGGAGTGGGGGTGCTGGTCGTTGGTTGGGGGTGAGAGGCGGTGGAGGGAGAAAAGAAAGAGAGGGAGAGGATCTACCCTAGATCATCTCGGGTCTCCCTCCTTCTTTGTGTCCAAGTGCTAGAAGACAAGGGCTAGGAGCTGGTTTTGAAGAGAGGGCAGAGAGAGAGGAAGAGGTGGTCGGCCAGGGGTGTCACCTTGGGTGATTTGCAAAGAAGAAGAAGAAGAATCAAGAGAAGAAGAAGAAAAGGATCACTTGGCCAAAATTCATTTGAATTTTGAAAAATTCAAAATCTGATCCAAGAGGTGGTGGTGGTTTGCTAAGATGTGATCTACAAGTGGTGGAAACCATTCTACAAGTTTTCAGAATTTTTAAACAAGTGGAATTGGGGTTTTGGTGAAGTCCCTATTTTTTAATAAAGGTGCAAAAATAAAAGAGAAGGAAAAAGGTGAGTGGAGAAATCAAGCAATGGGGTTGAGCTAGGGTTTTTGGTTCACATACAACCAGCACTAGGTCCAAAAGTATTTGCATAAAATCATAGCACAAAATTCTAGTTCCTAATGCACAAGAGGTAGAAGTGCTAGAATTTTAATCATGCCAAATACACACACACATGTACAAGTCATTGCATAAAATCATACATGCTATCATTCAAGCTCACAACAAAGCAAGGTTTTTAATTCACCCAAAATAAAGCATTTAACCAAAGTCTCAATAAGGTCTACAAAAAGTGAGGTGTTACAGAAGTCCCACTCGGAACAACATCCCTACAATTGTTCTAGTGATTACACGGTCCTTATTCATTATACCGCTCCCGATCGTCACGTGAAGCCATATAACTACAAAGGTAGACAGTGCTTATATCAATCGCACAACTTTAACCTTAGTGTATTTGCGCGGCACATAGATGGCTTGTACCCACGCTGTATGTGAACTTCGATATGTTTTCTCCCGATCGTCACGTGAGGCTCCATAACAAAGAACTTTCTTGCGATTGCACACGTAAGGGAGAACACAATTCATTGGAATTTTGATTAGGGATTTTCTTGTCCTATGCTACCCATCGTGTATCTAATACTAGCACAAGCAAGAAATCACACAAAACATCAAATGTAAATATGCGTGAAATGATATGGTTTCTTCATTGACGTGCTTGATCTCCATCGAGCCTCCGACATGATATCCATCCGTCCACGGTACAGCGCCAAGTCGATGGCGCCCGTTGTGAAGCCTCTGGATGTGCAACGTAACTTACCATTTAACCATATCACATCACATGCCCCACTGCAAAACAAAGTTAGACGTTTCCACTATGTTTGCAAGTTTTATGTGGCTTCTAGGGCTTTCATGCAAGAACCATTTCTTACCTACAAACATGAAACCACAATGCTGATAGTCATATTGTTGCTTTGATTTCCCCGTTAAGGGCCCTCCGTTGTAGATGTCATATCCACTAAAGTTGGAGAAACTGGCACCCGACTAGCCACTTTTACACGGTGCATGTCGTATGTCAAGTGTGGAACCAGTCTCGCGTAAAACGTGTAATGTCGGTTACGGGCCGCTTCGATCCAACTATGCCACAGATATCAACAAATACACATTGGAGGGTAACAATAAGACGATCAATGCCTGCATCAACACGATGCATTCTTACTGTACAAGCATACTACGGATAGATCCGGCTCTAATACCACTATTGGGGTTCGGTGCAGATAACAAAAATTTATCTGCTACGCAACCCCGTTTGCCCAAGGACCTATCTATTAGTAATGCTGTAACGGTAGGAGTTTCAGACATGTACCCTCGAATACCGAAACGCGGGGATTATGCTCCCGTACAAGCGTTGTCGATGAAGACGATGTAGACGACCTCAAGGTCGTGAAGATCTTGGAGCAACAACTCCGGCACCACACGAGCGGCACCTCCGCGTACTCGCATAAATAAGGCGACCACGATGACTCCCGGAACCCCGTTTCCATCCGAGATGCGGAAGTAGATGGCTTTGAACAGGGATCTAGAAACTCTGCAACACGACGCCATGTTGCGGTGGTGATTCTCGTCTCCTACGCAGCCCTTTGGGAGGCCACACGGGAGAGAGAGAGAGAGGTAGGGGCGGCGGCCAGGGCAGGGGCCGGCGCACCAGGAGGTGGTAGGAGGAGGCCGTGGAGGAGGGCTCGTGGGATGTGTTGTGCATCTCTCCTCCCGGACCCCCTTTATATTATGGGGAGGGGTGCACCCTTACCCCTCCACCAAGGCACCAGGAGGCGGTGGCCAAGGAGGAGGAGAAGGGCAGTGGTGGCCAGGGCTGGGGCCGATCGCCCCCCCCCCAGAAATCCTAACCCTGGCTGACCTTGGTCGGAACCATTTCGGACTCCACCAAAACTACTCTGGATTTCACCGAAACTATTTTGGACTCCGCCGAAACTATTTTGGACTTAGTTGGAACCATTCCCCTCTCTCATATGATATCACACGATGTTTCTAGATAATACCAAAACATCTCTAGCATCATGATCCCTTAAGCGTGTTACCCAACAGTTCGAGAACACGACAAACATTACCGAGAACTCTTCTATGGTAAATGACCTTCAGTCGGATCATTGAAATCCATGAAGACCCCTGTGCATTCTGTGAAGTTCTTTTAGTCATTGAACCGTAAGAGTCCATAAGCTATTCCCTTTGCTTCGCTAATACTAGCATTGCCTAAGATCCGATCATCGGTATTCGCCAGTACCTGGTTCGATCTTATTACCGGCTAACGTTGTTTACTCATCCGTGATAGTCCATCTCGGTGACCTAGTCACATGCTGCGCAGCATTGATGTGTTCTCGTCGAGTGGGCCCAAAGTACCATATTTGTCATGCATATGAGCAAATTCTGCCCTTGGTTAAGCTCCTCTACCTACCCCTTTGGAGAACCCAAGAGACACCTTTTCAGTCACCCAGTTACGTGATGACGGTTGATGCAATTAGAGTTTCTTCTAGACTCCTAATCATTTAATACTACACCTATGTCAATGTTTCCGATTGACATAGTTCTAGCATAGCATTAAATTTCTTATGAACATTGACAGAATATGCAAATAAGTACAATATTATTTTCCTCTAGGGCATAATTCCTTCAGGATCGATGTCCATGAATGTAAGCAAAGATTCTTAGCTGTCAATAAGAACTATAGCACATGCATTCTTTTTATCCCTAGTGAGGTAACAAAGGAATTGGTAAAAACCATAGTATCTATGAAGTTGCTGTCACAATCCACTACTACTACCATGTTACTCCATCTAACGCACACCATCCCCCACACATGCTCTCGCATACATGCTTGATCAAAAAAGTAGTAAAGAACGGGGTAACAATATTCATCCACTCATACATCAAGATCATGATAAAGGATTCACATCTCATAAATCATCCAATAAAATAGGGATCCACCATATAGGAATTACATAATATGGCCATAATCATGTTAGGCAGCTCATATGGTATCTAATCAACATAACGCAAGAGAGAGATAGAGATCAAGCTTCTACCACAAACCCATAGTCAAGATGTGGACGACTCCCTCTTCGTCATGGTGGCGGTGTTGGTGATGCTGGAGAGGTTGGATAAGTAACCGGGGATGGCTCAGACAACGTTTCCCCCCTCCAATCTTCACAAGTACAGCCTCTGTTTCATGGTTTCGTGTTTCTCCGCCGCCTCCCCACGAGAACGCCTCAAGGAGTCTTTATATAGGGCTTTTTAGGTCGACCCCATCAATCTGAGATCCAAACGGATAGCATGGGAGGCACGAGGGACAAACAAGATTGGGTGGCTCAGCCTGGCTTCTAGGCCGTGCCACTAGTGCTCGTTTGAGCCTCATGGGCCTCCATATGTGCTTCTTCTTCTCATGTTGCTTCCCACGGAAAAATAGTTACGCCAAAAAAATCCTAGCTCTGTTTGAGTTCCAGAAAGTCCATGAAACTTAAAAAAACACAAAACAGGTGTTTCATGTTCTGCATAGTTATAAACCAAATAAAGAGGATCGATGGATAATCCCCATAAATCAATGCAAAACATGATTATAACATCTCATGGCATGTAAATATGTTGGAATAAGTGACAATAAACTACGAAGTTCATGCATGCATTTTACATGCATCACACGGGTATTTATGGGTTCTCGCTTCGAATTCACTTTGAAATATGTTGGAATAAGTGACAATAAACTAAGAAATTCATGCATGAACTTTGTAGTTTATTGATGCATATTCCAACATATTAAGATGTTATTAGTTGTTATAATCATGTTTTGCATTGATTTATGGGGATTTTCCATCGATCCCCCTTATTTTGGTTATAACTCTGTAGGACAGGAAAACCCTATTTTGTGTATTTTGACGTTTCACAGACCTTCCCGGACTCAATTTGACCTGGGATTTTTTGGGCGTTAATATTTTATCACGAGAACCTTCTAGAGCATAAGAAGTCAACGAGGGGGCCACGAAGCCCAAAAGAGCACTGGTGGCGTGGGTCCCTGGTCAGGCTGCACCACCCAGGCTCGTTTGAGCCTTGGACCTCCGATGACATCCATCTTCGTCCCAGATTGCTCAGTTTGACCTAAAAACGACTATATAAAGACCCCCCAAGGCGTTCCCTCGAGGAGGCAGCGGAGAGTCACGAAACAGAGAAATAGAGGCTGTTCTAGCGAAGATTGGAGGGGGAAACGCTACCAGAGTCGCCCTGTTGCTTTTCCAACCTCTTCGACATCACCACCATCGCCACCATCATAAAGAGGGAGTTGTTCACCTATGGACTATGGGTTTGTGGCAGTAGCTTGTTCTATTTCTCTCTTATGCTATGATGTTTAGATGCCATATGAGCTGCCCAACATGATTATGGCACATATTTTGTAATTCCTATGTGGTGGATCTTTATATTATTAGATGATCTATGAAATTTGATATGTTATTATGTTCTTGATATATGAGTAGATTCATATTGTTACCCCATTCTTTATTACTTCTTCTGATTCAACTTGTAGGCGAGAGCGCGAGAGGGGGATGGTGTGTATTAGATGGAATAACTAGGTAGTAGTAGTGAATTGTGACAGTGATCTGATATGGTGTTTACCAATTCCATGGTTACCTCATGATGCTACCGCTAGGTTGAGAGTCCAAGAGTAGAGTGTTGAGCACAGGGAAGCGCAATTTTCCCCACGAAGGTGACTTGAGGGTTTATATCAAACTCTCGGGGAACTGTGTGTACAAGGATCCTTCATGTCCTTCTTCAAACAACCTGCAAAGTAAATAAATTTGCTTTGTGTCCTTAACCTCACCAAGTGATTTTCAGACACAAGGTGTGTGTAAGTATACAAAACTGAAAGTAAATATGCTAATGCAACAGCGCCAGAAAATTGCTTATGGCGCGATGAGAATATGCAAACTAAAGTAATATGCAATACAATTATAAACAGTACAAGATATGATTGTAGTCGTTTGGTTTGTGAAATGCAATAAAGGGAATATTTTTGTATTTTCGAAATTGATAATGGCTGAAAGTAAAAACAGCGGTAAAGTGAATGGAAAGTTGTTTCTTATAATAAAAAGTGGACCGGGGTTCATGGGTTCACTAATGCACTCTCTCATAAAAGTTATGGTGGACATAGGATCATACAATTAATATAAAAGATTACAACAAGAGTTCACATTCAGATGAATTCATATGGGCATCACGTCCTAACATAGAGATGTTTTGGTTATTGATCTCTCTCATACTCCACCAAGATGGGAATTTAATCTAATCACCTCTGTATTAAGATAAAATTTAGAGCATAGCATTAAGCACAATGACATGAACTTAAAATAAGAACATGCTAGATCTAGTCGCGGATACTCAGCAAGGTCACACTAGAGATACCCATGTAGCATGGTATTTTCTTTATCTCGTGTGAGGCAACAAAGTAAGGTAAACACCCAAGTGACTCCAAAGGACTGTCCTCCCTGGAATAATCACCCCCCCCCGTTACTCCAACTAATGCACACGTTCCCCCACACATGCTCTCATAAACATGCTTGATCATAACAAGTAAACAAGAACGGGGTACATAATATGCATCTACTCATACACTGAAATTGAAGAACAATTACAATCTCATATATTACTCATAGAAAGATCCACTAAAAAAGTGATACAAAGATAGCCATAATCATGTTATGCAGCTCATATGGCGCTAAGACGATGAAGAACAAGAGAGAGATACATATAGCTACTGCCACAAACCCGTAGTCTAGAGGTGGACTACTCCCTCTTATCATGGTGACGAAGGTAGATTCGTCGGAGGGGATGGAGATCACACCGGTAGCGCCCCACCGAAGTTTCCCCCTCTGATCTTTGATCTCCCAAGCTTATGTTTCTTGTTTCTGTGTTTCGGCGGCGCTCTCTTTCGCGACCCGCAGGTGGACCCTTTTTACAGGTTGTTTTAGGTCAAGACGCATCCAACAAGACGAAGATCGATGGCATCGGAGCAACGAGAGGGAACGGGTAGGCCCCATGCGACCAGGGAATCTGGCCGCGTGGGCTTAGCCCGTTTGGCCATCGTGACTCCCCTATTGCATTTCCTTTGCTCTGAAGTCTTGTTTCGTGAAAAAACTGGTTCCCAAAAAGTTTCAGGTAATTTGGACTCCGTTTGGGTCCCTGAAAATTAAAAACATAGAAAAGGAGGTTTTCTGGTTTTCCCAGGTTAATCTGATAAAATTAGGGAACATGTGAATTATTCCCAATAATCATCAAAAATCATGAATATAACCAATATATGATGCAAATAAGGTCGAATATCAAGTGGTAAAGTGCAAAGATCATGTATGCATTTTACATGCATCAGCATCCCCAAGCTTAACCTATACTCGTCCTCAAGTATAAAGGTGATAAAACTAACATGAGCTTTGCACTTTACTACTATCTAAGATATCAAAGAAGATTATTGCTTCTACACATAATCAAATGATTCATTCTATGTATAAGTAGCAATATGCAAGATATATTATCAAAAGATATCAACATTTCAATGTAAGGATGTCTAATAATGATTCACAAAGTAAAACATAGAAGAAAGCACTATGGACCAAATGTATGCAAAATAAAATAAAATAAAGTAAAGACATCCTATAATGGTCATAGAGTATTCTTCTTGAAACTGAATGTAAAGGCGGACACTTTAGATAAACAGATGATAAGTAGAGGTAAAACATGAGTAAAGTAATATCTAGCTTCCAAATGTTTCAACTTAAGATTATGTTTGAGACATGGTATTCACTGGTTTTGGGTTCCCATTGCCCCTATCATTAGCATCTTGAAATGGTTAAAGGTTAAAGTGAAAGCAAATATGAGTAGTGCCCTTGACAAAATATAAGTCGAATGCCTCATGCCCCTTGGAAATAAGTGCCTACACCAAATGTTACTTAACTCGGGATACAAAGCAAATTCTTGTCATTGTAAGTATAATAGTATCATAGAGACTCTCAACCGGGGTACCTCTTGCCCGGTGATATGGAAGCTTTCCCATACCAAAATGACAAGAAAAAGAGACAATGAACACCTCGACATCTCTTTTATGTACCATTGGGTATAGCTTTTTATTATAAGATGCGTCGTCAAATATTCACTATGGGATGCTGTAAATTTCCACCATGAATGATGCATGGTTTAGATTAGCGGCCCGAGAGTTTTCTCTAACCATTTATACAAACTCCATGAATAAACAATGTTTCCTTACTCTGTTCACAAGTGATAAGCATCCAAAACCAAAAGAAACATGACATCAACTAGATATAAACAAGTGCAATGTTAAAAGCGTTCCCTATGATAGCATAGATGATCGAACTCCCAACTCAGACTTTGTCAAGATCACAACTTCATAATCTTAATCACAATGGTTCATGTTTATCAACTGCAAGAAAAGTAAAGTGTGCATTCAAGTTTGTGGGAGCCTTTAGACCACTTTTCTCATAACAAACATACTCATAAGCATTTTTAAAATTTGGAAACTAAGTAAAACAATGAAACATGAGAAACATACTCGGAATAGCATAAAAGCTAATTGGTAGATATGGTGGACTCACTGGAATAACTTGGTTTGAAGGAGTTGGAAAAATAAGTTTTTGACTTGTTGGATTTTTACTTTTGGGCTAGCAAGAGGAAGAAAGTTGATCAACTACATGCATACATAAGTGTCCATAGGACAATGTAAACAAGTATTAAGCATCAAAACAATGAATACAAGATAGCTCCTAATAAACCACATGCAGATCAAAACTTATTCAAAGCATATGAAGCATGCAACTATATGTATCTTAATAATCAACTCCTCTATCTCAATCCCAAATCTTTCAATGCATCCAAATCAAATCAAACCCCTCCAGTAGCTTTCTCTCAAAATAAATAAAATGTTGGTCTCACCCAAATAAAAGAAAACAAAGCAAAACAAACTATAAAAGACGCTCCAAGTTTATGCGATAAAACTGTGTTGATAGAAAAACAAAAAGTAGACGTGTGCAAACCGAGAGTTTGTAGTCCAGTTGGGTTTTGACATCCCCAAGCTTATGGTTTTCACCATTCTTGAATGTCTGTTGGTGCAGCTCCTCTAATTCCTATGAAAAAGTCAACACAAAGATATCTCCCATCTTTTTTTAATGTGGGGTGACATTAGTAGGCATAAAAATCATGATGCTTGCTGCATGTAATTCCCAAAACAAATTGCATGAAAAGTGTCTAGTTGGTATATAATGTTGTATACCTTCTCATAAACTCAAACCAATCAAAAAGATTTATCTTAAAAGCTCAAAGAATGCATAAAACAAAATAGGACAGAATCTATCCAGAAATATGGCAGCAGCAAAACGTAATTAATTACCCTACCTAAAAATGTCAAACAATTATGTTAAAAATCAGGCATTTAGAGAATCAAAATTTGCACTTTCATTTAAAAGGAGAGCTCAATCGGATATACAGAGAATGTTTGAGAATTTTTTTACTGAAAAGAGTTCGTGCAGGAATTTCTGCTCCATAAGTTTTCGGCAACTTTAACAGTCCAAAATGAGTAAAACTTGGCACTTTATTAAAAACTCCATTAGAAAAACAAAAAACAAAGTCTCTTGTTACAACAAAAGGACACAAAGAAAATCAAAACAAAAACAACCGGGTTGCCTCCTGTAAAGCGCTTTCTTTATAGCCATATAGCTAGGCTTACTTACTTGATAATTAAGATGGGTGAAGTTCATGAGGGAACTTGTAATTTGGTGTGTCTCTCTTCCTTGGGAAGTGTTCCATACATAGTACCAGGGTCCCATGGTGCTCTCAATCCAATCATAATAATTGAGAAGTTAAAACCTGGTAGAGATAAAAACAAAGCACAAAAGTAATAACAACGAAGTCTAACTTCCTTTCTATGCATAGGCATTTTGTATATGAATGAATAAAAATGAATAGAAGTATTCCAATGTATATTAACAGCAGCCCCTTGCAACTTATAATTATTAGTAGCATAATGAGGGCTCTTATCACCCCCTCTTTCATAGTAGTTGCAAGCATTGTAAGTAAATTCAACCATATAACCATTAGCGTCATCAGCAAGTAGCAAGTCAATAGAGCATTTTTCAATATTTTGTAACTCTAGCAATTCATATAACTCTTTAGATAAAATAGAAATACTAGATCCTAGATCAAGTATGGCATGATGTGTTTCTTTTCCAGTGGTTACTAATACCTTTGGGATCCATGCATCCCCAAGCTTTGGTGGTATCATGGCCTCCTGGTTGTAACGAGGATTTGGAACTAAAGATAATTGCAAATCACATAGGTATTTCTCAACATAAGCAAATTTCTACTCTAAAGTGTAATTAAGAGAATTCAAGAACAAACTAGGACTCTCATGAGTAAGAGTACCACTACAAACAGCAAGTATATCATATTTATCCTCACATAATTTAGTAACAACTTCTAAATATGGAGGATTATTAATAAGCATAGGGCCATCATCTAGAGCATTATCATAAAGCTTACCTAAAACACAATTCTCATTATCATTAGTAATTTTACTAGTAGCATTGCTAGCAAGCAAAGGAGCATCATTGATTTCATAATAGGAAGGGTTCTCATAAATAACCATTTGAGTTTCATTTCCCTCAGAAAAAGTGCATGGATTTTTTGTCAGAAAATTATCATAGCATGGGTTATCATAGATAACAAATGAGTTTTGAGTTTGAGTGTTACTATCATATATTAGAGGTGAAGTTGGAAGATCCAACTCTTCCCCAAGCTCAGGTTGGAACACATCCATTTCAATCTCCTCTTTGCATACTTCCTCTTCCTGCAAAATATTAGTACCTTCCAAGGGAGCAAGAATTCTTTCTTTAACATAAACATTATCACTAAATTCTTTTTGCAAAGTTGGACAATAATAAAACTATGTCCTTTCATTAAACGAGCTTCATGACTAATTGCAATATATTTATCAATAAGAGAGTCTATCTCGTTGGCGGCAACGTAAGCAATATATTTCTCAACTTGTTCTATATCAGGGCATACATATTTATCTTCAGAATATCAAGAAATTATAGAATAAGAATTATATTTGCATTGAAAGTGGCAATGATTCATGAATTTTCTATTGCAACAAGTTACATCATGTTCATCACAAAACTGATTAGCCATTCTTCTAAGATCGTCAAGCAATCTACACATTTTGTCTCCTTCCTCAGTTGATAGATATTCAAAGTAGGCTTCCATAGCTTAGCATACATATTAAAACTAACACTAATTTTTATGCGTTTTTAGTGTTTAGAATGAAAACTGAAAGTAAAATGATGCTACAACTAATGCAACCGAAATAACAAATAGTAAACAAAAATGCAAAACAAAAATAAAAAATGCAAACCGAAAAAGTATAGTAAATACAAAACTGAAAATAAAATGATATGCAAGACAATAACAAAACAAAAATAAAGTACTTTGCAAATCTAAAAGGACAAGATGATACTCACGTAGGTGCAACCTCCCCAAGCTTAGGCGTTTGCACAAGTTGGTGATGAAGACTTTCTTGTAAGCAATCCTTCTACTAGTTCCATGGTAACGGCGCCAGAAAATAAGCTTGATGCTTCCGCTAGGTTGAGACTCCAAGAGTAGAGTGTTGAGCATGGGGAAGCGCAATTTTCCCCACGAAGGTGACTCGAGGGTTTATATCGAACTCTCCGGGAACTGTGTGTACAAGGATCCTTCCTATCCTTCTTCAAACAACCTGCAAAGTAAATAAATTTTCTTTGTGTCCTCAGCCTCACCAAGTGATTGTCAGACACAAAGTGTGTGTAAGTATACAAAACTAAAAGTAAATATGCTAATGCAACGGCGCCAAAAAATTGCTTATGGCGCAATGGGAATATGCAAACTAAAGTAATATGCAATGCAATGATAAACAGTAAAAGATATGATTGTAGTGGTTTGGTTTGTGAAATGCAATAAAGTAAATATTTTTGTATTTTAGAATTGATAATGACTGAAAGTAAAAAAACAGCGGTAAAGTGAATGGAAAGTTATTTCTTATAATAAAAAGTAGACCGGGGGTTCATGGATTCACTAATGCACTCTCTCATAAAAGATATGGTGGACATAGGATCATACAATTAACATAAAAGATTGCAATAAGAGTTCACATTCAGATGAATTCATATGGGCATCACGTCCTAACATAGAGATGTTTTGGTTATTCATCTCTCTCATACTCCACCAAGATGGGAATTTAATCTAATCACCTCAGTATTAAGATAAAACTCAGAATATTGCATTAAGCACAATGACATGAACTTAAAATAAGAATATGCTAGATCTAGTCGCGGATACTCATCAAGGTCATGCTAAAGATACCCTATAGCATGGTATTTTATTTATCACTAGTGAGGCAACAAAGTAAGGTAAACATCTGTTATCGCCACATTTTGGCCAAATGAGGAGATGGGCCGTAATCAAGATGGGCTTGGAGGCTGGATCGGCCTTGCGCGTGGATTTGGGCTAATTGCCCGTGTACCTGTATATTATGATAGATTACATTTCGGTTTAAACAAGAGATAGAGTTGTTAGGTTTATTCCAAAGATAGAAAGTCTCCAGACTATAAATGTGTACCTAGGGTTATTGAGAAAGGAGGACGATCACGTTCACAACAAACACAATCTCGGCGCATCGCCACCCCTTGTTTCGAGGGTTTCTTTCAGGTAAGCGTCGTGCTGCCTAGATCGCATCTCGCGATCTAGGCAGCATCTGCTTATGTGTTATTTGGTGTTGCTCGTACTGAAGCCTTGTTGATGGCGAGTAATACTGTTATCATAGATCTGTTTGGGCTAGCATCGGTGCTTTTGGTTATGTTTGCTTAGTCATGCTGCCCCTAGAGATCTCGCTGCCTTTGCATCTATTTTGGGTGTAAGGGCAGCATCTTGCTTGATCTTTATTCAGTCGATTCAATCTGTCATAGTTGTTCCTTGTTCTCCAAGGATTAGTTTGATATCCGCATGGTTAGGCCTCACAAACGGGTTGAACGATCCAGTAGTACGTAAGGATATGGTTTGCCAATTCGAGAGGAGTTGTTCCGGGAATTGACTCTACGTTGATTTTTTGGCCTCCTCTAGGGTTAGTTTTCTGTTATCTTTCGTATCTACCAGGCTCAATTACGTGTGGGATGTTCCAATTATGTGGTGAAAGCGTTAAACTGTCGTAGATCGATTTGACTTGTATTGATAAAGCAAAACCCCATGTTATCGTAGATCCAATGCAGATCCATGGGACAATCGGCTACATGAGCCGATTCACAGGGAAACCTGAGAGCCGATCGAGGCTCGTATTTAATGTTTACGTGTCTGCCATGCAGGAAACTAATCGAAGCAATCCATCACCTTCCTGATCAGGTATAGGTCAGGTGGCACGCCCTTGCATCAGCCAGGACGTGTGCCGGAGTTTTGCGGGCCGTTGCCCGAGGGACCAGGGCCCACCAACAGTTCTGGGAGCCTCCCGGCTCTTCGTGTTGCTCGTCGCTGCTCGCCGGTGGGTTTTGACAGGCAACACATTCTGGCACGCCCGGTGGGACACTCAACAACATCTGCATCAACATCTGACGCTGCGATGGGGGACAGACCAATCACGTACGACGATCTGCCTGATGAGCACAAGAAGAGGTATGATGATACCAAAGCTCTCTTCGAAGCCGATCTCATCGGCTCTTTTGAGAGGACCCGTAAGCATGGCATCAGGTGGAAAGGGTTCTCACCCGAAGGCGCTCTCGATGAGGTGGATCTGTCTGTTTCTTTAGAGGATCGCACCAGAGCTCTGCGACAGGAAGTCAATTACATGGTGGCTCATTCTCTTCACCGCCATTCTGAGAGCCTGGTGAACGCTTTCGAGCGCGTCGCGGTTCGCGTGGTTCAGGAGATCATGAAACATCAGTACTCTCCGTCGGGGCCTACCCTAGGGACTCACCAGGGAGAAAGACCGCTCCAGACCAGGCCACAGCTACCATTCACCCTTGCAACTCCGGAGCCACCGGGGTCACCGGCGTACGTCGTCTACAAGATTGGAGGTGATCCTGGCGATTACCAATTCCTGTTTGAACCACCTAAAGAAATCCCACATGGATATGTGTGCACATACGTGCCGGACTGCAACAGCCTGACGCGCACGAACCAGATTGCAACCGCAGGGATTTCTGGGGCAGGTGTTTCTAGAGTAGGGATTTCGGGAGCAGGGATGTCCGGGATGGACGCTGATAAACAGGCGTGGCTAGCTAAGTATGCCACCGGAACGAGTCATGAGAATTTAGCCCCTGCAGCTCAAACGGTGGAGCAAATCAGTACCATCTTGAGAGACCAGTTCGGCTTCGTGCCGAAGAGGAGAACAATCGGCTATTCCAAGCCGTACCCCAACGAGTATGATCTGATTCCGCTTCCACCCAAGTATCGGCTCCCTGAGTTCTCAAAATTTAATGGTTCAGAAGGGTCTAGCTCGATCGAGCACGTGAGCCGATATTTGGCACAGTTAGGCATGATTTCAGCATTGGATCAGTTACGCGTAAGGTTCTTTGCGCAATCTCTGACAGGACCAGCTTTTGGGTGGTACACCTCGTTGCCACCAGATTCGATCCGGACCTGGAAGCAGCTGGAAGAACAGTTCCATATTCAGTATCATTCAGAAGCTACCGAGGCTGGCATTGCCGATCTGGCGCAGGTGCGGCAGAAGCGGGGAGAAACGGTAGCCGAGTATATTCAGCGTTTCAGGACTGTCAAGAACCGATGTTATTCGGCTCGTTTAACTGAGAAAGAAGCAGTCGAGCTGGCCGTGTTGGGTCTCTCAGCACCGATCAAGGATCTGGCTTTCCAAGTAGAATACAATTCACTGGCGCACATGGTCCAGAAACTGACAATGTATGAGCAGCGCCACCCTGAGTTGTACCAAGACAAGTTCAAACGTCCGATAGGCCTGGTCGATACAGAAGAAGAGGATCTTGTAGAAGACCAGGAGATAGCCGTGGCTGAATGGGCTCGGGGAGCAGATCCTGTGTCCTGCAAATGGGTGAAACAGCAAGGGCCTGCAAAAGGGTTCGACTTCGATGTAAGCAAAGCTGAGCAGATATTCGATTTACTGCTGAAGGAAAAGCAGCTGAAGTTACCCGAAGGCCATAAAATCCCTACGGCGCAAGAGATGAACGGGAGATCATACTGCAAGTGGCATCACTCGTTCACCCACACCACCAATGATTGCAAAGAGCTACGTCGGCAGATCCAAACGGCGATAGAACAGGGCCGTCTGATCCTTGGGCAGTTCGCCATGAAAGTGGACACAAACCCGTTTCCTGGCATCAACATGGTAGAGCACAGCCACTCCACGAGGCGTCAGCTAGATTTCTCGTTCGATATTAACATGGCAGGGCCTGTGTACCACCATGGCAAGTATAAGGAGGAAAGCGGCCACTCCCGGGGCAAAGAAAAGGAAGAGGCCGGTCCACGCGACCGGCCCCGTTATGATGATAGGCGGTATATAACCGAGGAACAAGTGAGAAGCGTGCGATATCAGAAGCCACACTCCACGCATCTCCTTAACAAGTATGAGCGTCAGTATGACCGATGTCGGCAGTACGACAGAGATGATGAAAGAGATCGTCGGACCGACGCATACGATGGGAGATACCGTCGGCATGATAGAGATGATGAAGGATATGAGCACCGCGCTAGGGGAAGGTCAAAGGAAAAGGAAGGCGTGGATAAACATTGGGATTGTCCTTTCTTCAAGTACTGTTGGGATGCGGGAATGAGCCGATTGCCTACAGTCGACAACTGCCCGGAATGTGGACAGCAGAAGGATGACACAGGTCCAGTTTCAGTGTTCAAGCGTCTAGGGCCTCTCCGGCCTCAGAACAGACAAGAGGAGTCATCTCGAGCAAAAGATCTCGAGGAGTCAGAGGATGAAGAAGAAGATAGATATCACCGGCCAAGGTGGTGTCCCGATGGACTCAGACACACCCAAAAGCGTAGAGTTCAGCGGCTACGTAGCTTGGAGGAAGCCGAAGCGCAGTACCTCCACACTTTAAGGAAAGCCCGGCCTGATCTGGCCGTGAAAATTCAGCAAACCTTGGAGACGGAGGCCCGTCCAAAAAAGAAAGAGTGGCGCCCCAAACCAGTAAAAGCCGATGCGAAGACATCGGCTGGCACAAACATGGTGTTCATACTTCCGTCAGAGTTTTGCGCTCCAAGAACCGAAGAACTACCAGTGGCACAGTTTGACTGCGGCCCACGGCCGGTCATCTTTGAAAAGCCACGGGAGAAGGGCTACAAACATCTGAAAGCCCTGTACCTGAGAGGTTATATCAATGGGCAGCCTGTCCGCAAGATGTTGGTTGACACCGGAGCGGCAGTCAATATAATGCCATACTCCATGCTGCGGCGTTTGGGACGCTCCACTGCAGATCTGATCAAAACCAACGTCACGCTAAGCGACTTCAACGGCCAAGCTTCAGAAACGCAAGGCGTTCTGAACGTGGATCTGACCGTGGGTAGAAAAACCATCCCTACGTCGTTCTTCATTGTTGACAGCAAAAGCACCTACGCTGTCTTGCTGGGAAGGGATTGGATTCACGCTAACTGCTGCATTCCATCCACGATGCACCAATGCCTGATACAGTGGGATGGAGATGAAGTGGAGGTCATTCATGCAGATGATTCGATCGAGATCTCAATAGCTGGCATGAACATTTGGGACGCAGAAGACCAAGAGCCGATCTCTGGAGTCAGTCTAGACGGCTGTGAGCGCATTGAAGCTACAAAAAACGGGGTGAGGCTGGTCTTATCCACTGGCCTGACAGAGTAGCAAAGCCCACGATTGTGCGTGGTAAGGCCGATCCCTGCGATCGGCCACAAAAAATAAAAAGCAGTGATCTTACGACAAGCATGTCATGTAGTCGTAGTAGGGAGATTCCCTACCATTGTAGAGCACAAATAAGTTGTAAACCTTCCTTGAGTAATGCAATCAAAAAGGGGGCCGATTCCGGCAATCGGCCCAAATTATCTTTGTTATCCTCACCAAACTTTTGGCCTGTGTTCAGCATCGATTTAGCAGGTGACGGAAAGCTGGGGTATGGGTTTACGTCCGCTGATGAGCTAGAGGAGATTGACATCGGTCCTGGGGATAAGCCACGACCGACATTTATCAGCAAAAAGTTAGATCCGAATCTGCGGGGTTCGATGATAGCTTTGTTGAAAGAATATCCAGATTGCTTTGCCTGGGACTATACGGAGATGCCCGGATTAGACAGGAGCATCATTGAGCATCGGCTCCCGCTTAAAAAAGGGTTTCGGCCATTCCAGCAGCGAGCACGACAGATGAAGGCCGAAATTTTAGAGGAAGTCAAGAAAGAGATCGAGAAAATGTTGAAAGCTGGGTTCATCAGGCCATGCAGGTATGCTGAGTGGATTTCTAGTATCGTACCTGTAGAGAAAAAGGATGGCCGATGGCGTGTTGCCATAGATTTTCGGGATCTCAATAGAGCCACTCCAAAGGATGAGTATCCGATGCCGGTAGCAGAGACATTGATCAACGCAGCTGCTGGTCATAAGGTCTTGAGCTTTATGGATGGCAATGCCGGTTACAATCAAATTTTTATGGCTCCAGAAGATATACACAAGATTGCATTCAGAGTCCCAGGTTCGGTGGGGTTGTTTGAATATGTAGTCATGACATTTGGACTGAAGAATGCCGGCGCCACATACCAAAGAGCCATGAATTACATTTTCCATGATCTGATCGGCAAGCTGGTGGAGATTTATATCGATGACGTGGTAGTCAAGTCTGCTTCAGTACAAGGACACTTGGACGATCTGCGACGCGTCCTGGACCGAACCAGAAAATTCGGGCTACGGATGAATCCAAAGAAGTGTGCCTTCGGTGTGACGGCCGGTCAGTTCTTGGGTTTCTTGGTCCATGAACGCGGAATTGAGATCGGCCTGAAAAGTCAGGAGGCAGTGCGAACAATGAAGCCACCTACCACGAAGAAAGAACTGCAGTGTCTCATCGGCAAAATCAACTTCGTCAGAAGGTTCATCTCCAATCTGTCAGGAAGAATAGAGCCGTTCATGGGACTGGTGAAAATTAAATCTGATGAGGAGTTCCGCTGGGGGACAGAACAACAATGAGCCTTCGACGAGATCAAAGAATATCTAACGAAGCCGCCAGTGTTGGTTCCACCGCAGCAGGATAGGCCGTTCTACATTTACTTGTCGGTGGCTGACACGTCCATCGCCTCGGTGGTGGTGCAAGTTTATGATGGTCTGGAGCGAGTTGTGTTTTACATCAGCAGAAGGATGCTGGATGCAGAGACAAGGTATCCTGAGATCGAGAAGTTATGCCTCTGCCTATTTTTCACCTGCACCAAGCTGCGACACATCTTGCTGTCAGCAGAGATTATCATCATATGCAAATCAGATGTCATAAAACATATGCTGTCGGCTCCTGTGTTGAAAGGCCGACTCGGCAAATGGATGTTTGCATTATCGGAATTTGATATCCGGTATCAACCCGCCAAAGCAGTTAAGGGACAGGCGTTGGCCGATCTTATTGCTGAACGAATCAACACTGATATAGCAGCACTGTCTGTACGTGCATGGGCTATGTTTTTCGATGGATCGGCTTGTGATGATGGTTGCGGCATCGGCATTCTACTCGTGTCGCCCCGGGGGGCAACATATTCCTTCTCCATCAGGCTATCTACCCCTTGCACCAACAATGTCGCTGAGTATGAGGCAATACGCAAGGGAATGGAGTTGCTCATTGAAGCCGGAGCAGAAGCAGTGGAACTTTTTGGAGACTCCAAATTGGTGATTTCCCAACTCACGGACGAATACAAGTGTGAGAGCGAGTCACTCTTCCCATTATGGTTGCAATGCCGTGAGCTGATGGCACAGTTCAGGTATCTAAACTTTAACTGGATCCCGCGGTCGCAGAATACCGAGGCGAATGATCTTGCACATATGGCTTCAGGCTACAAGGACATAGCAGATGGAACTGATGTTCAGGTACAGTTCCTGGAGGCGGATGACTGGAGAGCCGATATCTTCAATTACTTGAAAGATTCGGCTCGGGGGGCACCTAAACGGATAAGGTACAAGGCCATGAAGTATGTGCTTATTGGGGATGACATGTTCTACAGGACTTTGGAAGGGTTACTGCTCAAATGTCTGGGGCCAACCGAGGCAAATCGGCTTCTACACGAGGTACACGAAGGCGCCTGTGGAACTCACCAATCGGCTCACAAGATGAAATGGTTGATCAGGCGATCAGGGTTTTATTGGCCCACCATGCTTGAGGACTGTTTTAAGTACTATAAAGGGTGTCAAGCATGTCAGAAATTCGGGAAGATTCAGATGGTACCTGCATCAGCGATGAACCCCATCATCAAGCCTTGGCCATTCCGAGGTTGGGGCATGGATATCATTGGCAAGATCAATCCTCCATCAAGCAAAGGCCACATGTGGATTTTGGCCATTACGGATTATTTCACTAAATGGGTGGAAGCCGTCCCTATGAAGTCAGTAAACTCGAAGGATGTTATCAATTTCGTGAAAGAACATGTCCTTCATAGATTCGGGATTCCCCAAACTATCACGACCGATGGAGGTTCGGTCTTCATTTCTCACGAGTTTAGAGAGTTTTGCGAGGACACGGGAATTAAGCTGATCCGATCATCTCCATACTATGCTCAAGCAAATGGGCAAGCTGAAGCGTCCAATCAGAGCCTTATCAAGCTGATCAAGAGAAAAATCGATGAGCACCCTAGGCGTTGGCACGATGTTTTGTCAGAAGCTTTGTGGGCTTATCGCATGTCATGTCATGGAGCGATAAAAACCTCGCCATACCATCTAGTCTATCGACAAGAAGCCGTATTGCCATGGGAGATTACGGCTGGATCGAGACGTGTCACTTTTCAGAACGATCTAACAACTGAAGAATATGCAGCCCTGATGAGTGACAGTGTTGAGGATTTAACTGAACTTAGGCTGTGGTCGCTTGAGAAAATTAAAGAGAACAAAGCCAAGGTAGCTCGTGCATATAATAAGAAGGTGAGACCAAAGGAGTTCCACGTTGGTGATCTGGTATGGGAAGCTGTATTGCCATTGGGAACTAAGGATGCAGCATACGGTAAATGGTCTCCAAGTTGGCACGGGCCATACAGGGTCGACCAAGTTTTAAGGGGCAACGCGTACATGCTTGAGGAGCTGGACGGTGTGAAATTCCCAGTGGCTGTTAACGGTCAGCATCTCAAGAAATATTTCCCAAGCATGTGGGATGATGGACAGTGAAATATGGGGGCCGATACATGAAATCGGCCAGTAAAAAAAAATATATCCAGATTAATATTTCCCAAGCATGTGGGATGATGATCAGTGAAATATGAGGGCCGATACATGAAATCGGCCAAATAAATAAAAAAACAATGCACAGCCATCGACTCTCGAGGTTCAGACTGTTACGAGCAGGTGTCAGGTTACATGAATAAGCTACTGAAGGAATGCCTCGAAGGCACGGAGGGCGTCAGCACGGACACGATCCACCTCGGCGATCTCGGCTTCGTCATCATCGTCCTTGCCCGTCACTAGCTGCTTGCTCAGGGCACGTATTTCTGCCAGATCAGTCTTCAGTTGAGCTTTGAGGCCTTCTGCTTCGTCTTGGGAGCGGGCGATGAATGCTTCCTTGTCATGAATGAGCTTTTTAGTCACCCGGACCTTCTCTTCGAGATCTTCCAATTCCTTTTTTAAGGATGCAAGCTCGGCGGTGCTGACAGAGGTGTCAGTTTTGGCATCCAGAGACGCCTTTTTCTCATTGAGCCGCTGACATTTGGCTGCAATATCGGCCTTCAGTGGGAGTTGGGCGTGGCGTAGATTGATCCTCTCACGAGCCAACTTCACCCTTGACCCGTAGAAAGACAGAGTCACAACTGGCCAAAGCTTCACCTGCAATGCTACCGGGAGTTGGTCCTTGATTTCGTCAAGAACACTCTTCACCTCTTCAGAACCCTCGACCAACTTCTCGATTGGGGAGGACAGCAAGGCTTTGAGACGCTGGAATTGAGGTAGAACAGCGCTTGCTCGTGGTTCATCGTTGGCGGCAGAGGGAGCTGGTTCGATGGATTCAGGGTCGAACGTCAGCAAGCCTGAGATATCACAACCCTGGCAAGCAGAAGTGGCGTCAGTATGCGTCAAACAGGGAAGGATGAGTCGAAAGAAGCGAACATACCTCTCCTGAGATCAGGGGGATAGCCGACGGCGAGACAATTGGCTCGTGTGTTGTTGCTGAGGGCTTGGCCAGATTGGCAACCGTTTCATCTACACCTTCAGGGATTACTAGATCCAGGCTTGCGGAAGGCATCGGCACTTCCCCGACTTTCCCACTAGAAGTGTCATTCGTCTGCATGAAAGGTGCTTAGCCGATGTGAATAGCAATGAATCGGCATAAAAAAGGAGTGGTAAGAGTATGGAGGATAATTACTTTCGAAGCCTCCTGGCTCGAAGAAGAAGTTTGCAGTCCCTTGCGAGCCCTCTTGGGGCTCACAGCTTGCCCCGCCTCGACTGCTGCTCGGGGGGCAACAGGTTCAGGAACAGGCCTTTTCCTGGAAGCCAATGGTGGCACATCTGGCTGGCTCGGTGTGGTGGTTCTCTCAGAGTCTGCTGAGCTTGAATCTCCTCGATTGGATTGTGTTTCCTCGCTGGAGGTGTCTTCGATGGAGACCTGTAAGAAAGGGAGAGTTGGTAAGCACAAGCATGTTTACAAAGATAAATGAGATCAACCAAGGCATGAATCAGCGTACGTGCGAGCTCTCTGGAGAAGGGCTCCGGCGCCTCAAAGTTTTTTTGGCCACTACCTTCCTCACCGCCGTTCTTGTTTTAGTTGGAACTCGGGAGGCAGCTGACCCGGAAGTTGCTTGGCTCTTGGAAGCCGATTTTGGTGATATCGGCTGGTTCTGCATCACGACCTGTTTCAAAGGTGGCGAGTTTTTGCAGAAAAGGACCACAGGAGCTGGTGGGAGGAATTCGAAGGGAGAGCCATCCTCGTTAGTAGGTTCTGGACCATCTTGTTGCTGCAAGGAGACAGAGCAGGATATTAAAAGAATCGTCGTGAGCTGCATCAAGAAAATTTACAAGTAGCAGTACCTGTTCTACGGGGATGTCATATTCAGCATCGAGCTGTTCCAGCAATGGTCCCAGAGCTCTCCTGAAGGCATGAGTCTTCCACATCGACCACCAGTTCTCAAAACCATCGGTTGATGAAGCGAAAGTGAGGTTGTTAGGAATTGGGATGGTCAGAGCATCGAAGAAAGAATAACACCTCTGACTGGTGAGCGGATCGGGCAGGTCAGCTCTGCTCTCTGTGAGGTGGTGGAGAAAGAAATGAGGAGGTACTTGCCCAAGGCCAAATTGCCGAGCTGCTACGACCGGCTGGTAGAACTCGTATCCAGGCTTGATTATTCTGTTGGATGTGCTCATGCCAACTGGGAGGAAGCAGGGACGGATCACGGTGGAGAATAGCTGCCGAGTGCTAGTGTCATCGGCAAAGTTGTATAGCCTGAAGGAGATTGGATTTTCAAAATTTTCCGATTCCTCCGTGTAAGGAAAGAAGATAGGATTGTCCAGGCTTGGAAGAAAATGCTGAACCACTTGGATGCTTCATGAGGGATCAGTTTACTACCTGGCAGGCTATACAGAGCTTGGCCGTAGCTGGTGCATCGGATCTGCTTCCCTTTGGCATCTGGAAAGGTGCAACTTGCAAAAGGGGGAAGTTTGGGATATGGTTTTTGAAAGTACAGCTGAGCCCATAGTTGAATAAACCACCAAGGACCTCCTGTTTTGACTGCTATGTGGGAGGATAGTTTGACAGACATCAACTGGAGATATCGATAGACTTCTCCAAGGAACAGTTTGCCGATGCCAAGTTGAGTGCCTCTGGCAAGTTC